>ARYC01021625.1:0-12918 GCA_000711775.1 Oxytricha trifallax
CCCACAAGAAAGAGATAGAAGTTGAAGATTAAGACACTCAACTGAAGTTGCTCAACAAAAGAAAAGCAAGGGAGCCTCTTTAAACTGCTGAGCTTTAACAAGCAAGCGAATCAGAGTATGTGAGGATTGCACGCAACCTCTTAGCATCAGAGGTCACTAAAATCATGATTAAGATATAAAACAAGAAAATTCCAGTACTAGCATAGATTGATTTAGATACTTCTCTCTAAAGCTACCTAATTCTGGAGGACTCCTATTACAAGAAAGTTATTAAGGATCATCAGTATGCTTACAAGGTATATCCTTTCAACTATCTCCTTAGTGATGATAAATATTAAATGGAGTTTACTAATGAGTATTAAGTACTCACTCAGGCCAAGTTTAAAGAATGCAAATACTTAATAAAGCTAGATGCTGTTCTCCTAGCCAAAGATCATGTAGCTTTCAGACTACCACTCTTTAAGATGACACTCAGAGATTTCATAACTGATCAAAGAAATCATAGATAGCTTGCATAATATCAACCTAAGCTATACAAGGTATCAAAGAGCTTCATAAGTTAGGCTTTGTTCACAGAGATCTCAAGCCTGAGAATATAATGTTGACTTTTTCACCAGTAACAGTAACAATTATTGATTTCAACAGAGCCTTAAGAGTGGTAGTATCAAAACTTGGAAGTGTAATGGGAACTCCAGGTTATTATCCAGAAAGAGAAGACTGGAGAGATGGAGACTTACAGTCGGATGTGTGGGCTTTAGCAGCAATAATAATAGAGTGCGATATGCCTCGCAACGATTACTACTCTACAAGATGCGAGAAGGATGATAAACAAAGAATAAAGCAATTTATTGACAAAACAAGAGTGTCTCAATCAATGAAGCAAATGGCAGAGTCAATAATGATAAAACCAAACTCAAGATCAGAAATATAAATAGAGTAGATAGAGTTGTGGTTAAGTAAGATAAACTTCAGACCTCTCCCTCATGATTCAAAAGTGCATTATGAGTGATTAAATTAAATAAATTTACTATAAATTTTACATTAAAACCAATTAATAACCCCAACCCCTAACAAATTCCCTACAAATCAAAGCACTTATAAACCTCATTAAGGGGTTTTGGGGTTTTGAATGCTCAAACTTAATCTTGGTGTTCTACCCGAAGTGGGTTTACCCTATCTCATTAAGTGATGAGATTGAGTCAATAGAGATGTAATTCGCAAGAAAAGCTTAGTTTCACCGATCTCGCTCAACATTGCACTGTACAAAATGACCTCTTTAAAATGTGAAAATCATGATGCCATTTTTCTATGTAATAAATGCTCAAACTTAAGCTTGGTAGTTCTACCCGAAGTGGGTTTACCCTATCTCATTAAGTGATGAGATTGAGTCAATAGAGATGTAATTCGCAAGAAAAGCTTAGTTTCCCCGATCTCGCTCAACATTGCACTGTACAAAATGACCTCTTTAAAATGTGAAAATCATGATGCCATTTTTCTATGTAATAAATGCTCAAACTTAAGCTTGGTAGTTCTACCCGAAGTGGGTTTACCCTATCTCATTAAGTGATGAGATTGAGTCAATAGAGATGTAATTCGCAAGAAAAGCTTAGTTTCCCCGATCTCGCTCAACATTGCACTGTACAAAATGACCGCTTTAAAATGTGAAAATCATGATGCCATTTTTCTATGTAATAAATGCTCAAACTTAATCTTGGTGTTCTACCCGAAGTGGGTTTACCCTATCTCATTAAGTGATGAGATTGAGTCAATAGAGATGTAATTCGCAAGAAAAGCTTAGTTTCACCGATCTCGCTCAACATTGCACTGTACAAAATGACCTCTTTAAAATGTGAAAATCATGATGCCATTTTTCTATGTAATAAATGCTCAAACTTAATCTTGGTGTTCTACCCGAAGTGGGTTTACCCTATCTCATTAAGTGATGAAATGAGTCAATAGAAATGTAATTCGCAAGAAAAGCTTAGTTTCACCGATCTCGCTCAACATTGCACTGTACAAAATGACCTCTTTAAAATGTGAAAATCATGATGCAATTTTTCTATGTAATAAATGCTCAAACTTAATCTTGGTAGTTCTACCCGAAGTGGTACCCTATCTCATTAAGTGATGAAATGAGTCAATAAAAATGTAATTCGCAAGAAAAGCTAAGCTTCCCCGATCTCGCTCAACATTGCACTGCAAAAAATGACATCTTTAAAATGTGAAAATCATGATGCCATTTTTCTATATAATAAATGCTCAAACTTAATCTTGGTAGTTCTACCCGAAGTGGGTTTACCCTATCTCATTAAGTGATGAGATTGAGTCAAGAGACATGTAATTCGCAAGAAAAGCTTAGTTTCCCCGATCTCACTCAACATTGACTGTACAAAATCACCTATTTAAAATGTGAAAATATGATGCCATTTTTCTATATATAAATGCTCAACTTAATCTTGGTAGTTCTACCCGAAGTGGGTTTACCCTATCACATAAAATGATGAGATTGAGTCAAAAGACATGTAATTCGCAAGAAAAGCTAAGTTTCCCAGATCTCGCTCAACATGCCATTTTTCTATGTAATAAATGCTCAAACTTAATCTTGGTAGTTCTACCCGAAGTGGGTTTACCCTATCTCATTAAGTGATGAAATGAGTCAATAGAAATGTAATTCGCAAGAAAAGCTTAGTTTCCCCGATCTCGCTCAACATTGCACTGTACAAAATGACCTCTTTAAAATGTGAAAATCATGATGCCATTTTTCTATGTAATAAATGCTCAAACTTAAGCTTGGTGTTCTACCCGAAGTGGGTTTACCCTATCTCATTAAGTGATGAGATTGAGTCAATAGAGATGTAATTCGCAAGAAAAGCTTAGTTTCACCGATCTCGCTCAACATTGCACTGTACAAAATGACCTCTTTAAAATGTGAAAATCATGATGCCATTTTTCTATGTAATAAATGCTCAAACTTAATCTTGGTGTTCTACCCGAAGTGAGTTTAACCCATCTCATTAAGTGATGAGATTAGTCATAGAGATGTAATTCGAACAAAAGCTTAGTTTCACCGATCTGCTTAACATTGCACTGTAAAAAATGCCTACTTAATGTGAAATCATGATACCATTTTTCTATATAATAAATGCTCAAACTTAATCCTGGTAGTTCTACCCGAAGTGGGTTTACCCTATCTCATAAAGTGATAAGATTGAGTCAATAGAGATGTAATTCGCAAGAAAAGCTAAGTTTCCCCGATCTCGCTCAACATTGCACTGTACAAAATCACCTCTTCAAAATGTGAAAATCATGATGCCATTTTTCTATATAATAAATGCTCAAACTTAATCTTGGTAGTTCTACCAGAAGTGGGTTTACCCTATCTCATTAAGTAATGAGATTGAGTCAATAGAGATGTAATTCGCAAGAAAAGCTTAGTTTCCCCGATCTCGCTCAACATTGCACTGTACAAAATGACCTCTTTAAAATGTGAAAATCATGATGCCATTTTTCTATGTAATAAATGCTCAAACTTAATCATGGTAGTTCTACCCGAAGTGGGTTTACCCTATCTCATTAAGTGATGAGATTAAGTCAATAGAGATGTAATTCGCAGGGAAAGCTAAGTTTCCCCGATCTCGCTCAACATTGCACTGTACAAAATGACCTCTTTAAAATGTGAAAATCATGATGCCATTTTTCTATATAATAAATGCTCAAACTTAATCTTGGTAGTTCTACCCGAAGTGGGTTTACCCTATTCATTAAGTGATCAGATTGAGTCAATAGAGATGTAATTCGCAAGAAAAGCAAAGTTTCCTCGATCTCGCTCAACATTGCACTGTACAAAATGACCTCTTTAAAATGTGAAAATAATGATGCCATTTTTCTATATAATAATGCTCAAACTTAATCTTGGTAGTTCTACCCGAAGTGGGTTTACCCTATCTCATTAAGTGATGAGATTGAGTCAATAGAGATGTAATTCGCAAGAGAAGCTTAGTTTCCCCGATCTCGCTCAACATTGCACTGTACAAAATCACCTCTTTAAAATGTGAAAATCATGATGCCATTTTTCTATGTAATAATGCTCAAACTTAATCTTGGTAGTTCTACCCGAAGTGGGTTTACCCTATCTCATTAAGTGATGAGATTGAGTCAATAGAGATGTAATTCGCAAGATAAGCTTAGTTTCCCCGATCTCGCTCAACATTGCACTGTACAAAATCACCTCTTTAAAATGTGAAAATCATGATGCCATTTTTCTATATAATAAATGCTCAAACTTAATCTTGGTAGTTCTACCCGAAGTGGGTTTACCCTATCTCATTAAGTGATGAGATTGAGTCAATAGAGATGTAATTCGCAAGAAAAGCTTAGTTTCCCCGATCTCGCTCAACATTGCACTGTACAAAATGACCTCTTTAAAATGTGAAAATCATGAAGCCATTTTTCTATGTAATAAATGCTCAAACTTAATCTTGGTAGTTCTACCCGAAGTGGGTTTACCCTATCTCATTAAGTGATGAGATTGACTCAATAGAGATGTAATTCGCAAGAAAAGCTTAGTTTCCCCGATCTCGCTCAACATTGCACTGTACAAAATGACCTCTTTAAAATGTGAAAATCATGATGCCATTTTTCTATGTAATAAATGCTCAAACTTAATCTTGGTGTTCTACCCGAAGTGGGTTTACCCTATCTCATTAAGTGATGAGATTGAGTCAATAGAGATGTAATTCGCAAGAAAAGCTTAGTTTCACCGATCTCGCTTAACATTGCACTGTACAAAATGACCTCTTTAAAATGTGAAAATCATGATGCCATTTTTCTATGTAATAAATGCTCAAACTTAATCTTGGTAGTTCTACCCGAAGTGGGTTTACCCTATCTCATTAAGTGATGAGATTGAGTCAATAGAGATGTAATTCGCAAGAAAAGCTTAGTTTCCCCGATCTCGCTCAACATTGCACTGTACAAAATGACCTCTTTAAAATGTGAAAATCATGATGCCATTTTTCTATGTAATAAATGCTCAAACTTAAGCTTGGTAGTTCTACCCGAAGTGGGTTTACCCTATCTCATTAAGTGATGAGATTGAGTCAATAGAGATGTAATTCGCAAGAAAAGCTTAGTTTCCCCGATCTCGCTCAACATTGCACTGTACAAAATGACCTCTTTAAAATGTGAAAATCATGATGCCATTTTTCTATGTAATAAATGCTCAAACTTAAGCTTGGTAGTTCTACCCGAAGTGGGTTTACCCTATCTCATTAAGTGATGAGATTGAGTCAATAGAGATGTAATTCGCAAGAAAAGCTTAGTTTCCCCGATCTCGCTCAACATTGCACTGTACAAAATGACCTCTTTAAAATGTGAAAATCATGATGCCATTTTTCTATGTAATAAATGCTCAAACTTAATCTTGGTGTTCTACCCGAAGTGGGTTTACCCTATCTCATTAAGTGATGAGATTGAGTCAATAGAGATGTAATTCGCAAGAAAAGCTTAGTTTCACCGATCTCGCTCAACATTGCACTGTACAAAATGACCTCTTTAAAATGTGAAAATCATGATGCCATTTTTCTATATAATAAATGCTCAAACTTAATCTTGGTGTTCTACCCGAAGTGGGTTTACCCTATCTCATTAAGTGATGAGATTGAGTCAATAGAGATGTAATTCGCAAGAAAAGCTTAGTTTCACCGATCTCGCTCAACATTGCACTGTACAAAATGACCTCTTTAAAATGTGAAAATCATGATGCCATTTTTCTATGTAATAAATGCTCAAACTTAATCTTGGTGTTCTACCCGAAGTGGGTTTACCCTATCTCATAAAGTAATAAAATTGAGTCAATAGAGATGTAATTCGCAAGAAAAGCTAAGTTTAACCGATCTCGCTCAACATTGCACTGTACAAAATGACCTCTTTAAAATGTGAAAATCATGATGCCATTTTTCTATCTAATAAATGCTCAAACTTAATCTTGGTAGTTCTACCCGAAGTGGGTTTACCCTATCTCATTAAGTGATGAGATTGAGTCAATAGAGATGTAATTCGCAAGAAAAGCTTAGTTTCCCCGATCTCGCTCAACATTGCACTGTACAAAATCACCTCTTTAAAATGTGAAAATCATGATGCCATTTTTCTATGTAATAAATGCTAAAACTTAATCTTGGTGTTCTACCCGAAGTGGGTTTACCCTATATCATTAAGTGATGAGATTGAGTCAATAGAGATGTAATTCGCAAGAAAAGCTTAGTTTCACCGATCTCGCTCAACATTGCACTGTACAAAATGACCTCTTTAAAATGTGAAAATCATGATGCCATTTTTCTATGTAATAAATGCTCAAACTTAAGCTTGGTAGTTCTACCCGAAGTGGGTTTACCCTATCTCATTAAGTGATGAGATTGAGTCAATAGAGATGTAATTCGCAAGAAAAGCTTAGTTTCCCCGATCTCGCTCAACATTGCACTGTACAAAATGACCTCTTTAAAATGTGAAAATCATGATGCCATTTTTCTATGTAATAAATGCTCAAACTTAATCTTGGTGTTCTACCCGAAGTGGGTTTACCCTATCTCATTAAGTGATGAGATTGAGTCAATAGAGATGTAATTCGCAAGAAAAGCTTAGTTTCACCGATCTCGCTCAACATTGCACTGTACAAAATCACCTCTTTAAAATGTGAAAATCATGATGCCATTTTTCTATGTAATAAATGCTCAAACTTAATCTTGGTGTTCTACCCGAAGTGGGTTTACCCTATCTCATTAAGTGATGAGATTGAGTCAATAGAGATGTAATTCGCAAGAAAAGCTTAGTTTCACCGATCTCGCTCAACATTGCACTGTACAAAATGACCTCTTTAAAATGTGAAAATCATGATGCCATTTTTCTATGTAATAAATGCTCAAACTTAATCTTGGTAGTTCTACCCGAAGTGGGTTTACCCTATCTCATTAAGTGATGAGATTGAGTCAATAGAGATGTAATTCGCAAGAAAAGCTTAGTTTCCCCGATCTCGCTCAACATTGCACTGTACAAAATCACCTCTTTAAAATGTGAAAATCATGATGCCATTTTTCTATGTAATAAATGCTCAAACTTAAGCTTGGTAGTTCTACCCGAAGTGGGTTTACCCTATCTCATTAAGTGATGAGATTGAGTCAATAGAGATGTAATTCGCAAGAAAAGCTTAGTTTCCCCGATCTCGCTCAACATTGCACTGTACAAAATCACCTCTTTAAAATGTGAAAATCATGATGCCATTTTTCTATGTAATAAATGCTCAAACTTAATCTTGGTGTTCTACCCGAAGTGGGTTTACCCTATCTCATTAAGTGATGAGATTGAGTCAATAGAGATGTAATTCGCAAGAAAAGCTTAGTTTCACCGATCTCGCTCAACATTGCACTGTACAAAATCACCTCTTTAAAATGTGAAAATCATGATGCCATTTTTCTATGTAATAAATGCTCAAACTTAATCTTGGTAGTTCTACCCGAAGTGGGTTTACCCTATCTCATTAAGTGATGAGATTGAGTCAATAGAGATGTAATTCGCAAGATAAGCTTAGTTTCCCCGATCTCGCTCAACATTGCACTGTACAAAATCACCTCTTTAAAATGTGAAAATCATGATGCCATTTTTCTATGTAATAAATGCTCAAACTTAATCTTGGTGTTCTACCCGAAGTGGGTTTACCCTATCTCATTAAGTGATGAGATTGAGTCAATAGAGATGTAATTCGCAAGAAAAGCTTAGTTTCACCGATCTCGCTCAACATTGCACTGTACAAAATGACCTCTTTAAAATGTGAAAATCATGATGCCATTTTTCTATGTAATAAATGCTCAAACTTAATCTTGGTGTTCTACCCGAAGTGGGTTTACCCTATCTCATTAAGTGATGAGATTGAGTCAATAGAGATGTAATTCGCAAGAAAAGCTTAGTTTCACCGATCTCGCTCAACATTGCACTGTACAAAATCACCTCTTTAAAATGTGAAAATCATGATGCCATTTTTCTATGTAATAAATGCTCAAACTTAATCTTGGTAGTTCTACCCGAAGTGGGTTTACCCTATCTCATTAAGTGATGAGATTGACTCAATAGAGATGTAATTCGCAAGAAAAGCTTAGTTTCCCCGATCTCGCTCAACATTGCACTGTACAAAATCACCTCTTTAAAATGTGAAAATCATGATGCCATTTTTCTATGTAATAAATGCTCAAACTTAATCTTGGTGTTCTACCCGAAGTGGGTTTACCCTATCTCATTAAGTGATGAGATTGACTCAATAGAGATGTAATTCGCAAGAAAAGCTTGTTTCACCGATCTCGCTCAACATTGCACTGTACAAAATGACCTCTTTAAAATGTGAAAATCATGATGCCATTTTTCTATGTAATAAATGCTCAAACTTAATCATGGTAGTTCTACCCGAAGTGGGTTTACCCTATCTCATTAAGTGATGAGATTGACTCAATAGAGATGTAATTCGCAAGAAAAGCTTAGTTTCCCCGATCTCGCTCAACATTGCACTGTACAAAATGACCTCTTTAAAATGTGAAAATCATGATGCCATTTTTCTATGTAATAAATGCTAAAACTTAATCTTGGTGTTCTACCCGAAGTGGGTTTACCCTATATCATTAAGTAATGAGATTGAGTCAATAGAGATGTAATTCGCAAGAAAAGCTTAGTTTCACCGATCTCGCTCAACATTGCACTGTACAAAATGACCTCTTTAAAATGTGAAAATCATGATGCCATTTTTCTATGTAATAAATGCTCAAACTTAATCTTGGTATTCTACCCGAAATGGGTTTACCCTATATCATTAAATGATGAGATTGAATCAAAAGAGATGTAATTCGCAAGAAAAGCTTAGTTTCACCGATCTCGCTCAACATTGCACTGTACAAAATGACCTCTTTAAAATGTGAAAATCATGATGCCATTTTTCTATGTAATAAATGCTCAAACTTAATCTTGGTGTTCTACCCGAAGTGGGTTTACCCTATCTCATTAAGTGATGAGATTGAGTCAATAGAGATGTAATTCGCAAGAAAAGCTTAGTTTCACCGATCTCGCTCAACATTGCACTGTACAAAATGACCTCTTTAAAATGTGAAAATCATGATGCCATTTTTCTATGTAATAAATGCTCAAACTTAATCTTGGTAGTTCTACCCGAAGTGGGTTTACCCTATCTCATTAAGTGATGAGATTGAGTCAATAGAGATGTAATTCACAAGAAAAGCTTAGTTTCCCCGATCTCGCTCAACATTGCACTGTACAAAATCACCTCTTTAAAATGTGAAAATCATGATGCCATTTTTCTATGTAATAAATGCTCAAACTTAATCTTGGTAGTTCTACCCGAAGTGGGTTTACCCTATCTCATTAAGTGATGAAATGAGTCAATAGAAATGTAATTCGCAAGAAAAGCTTAGTTTCCCCGATCTCGCTCAACATTGCACTGTACAAAATCACCTCTTTAAAATGTGAAAATCATGATGCCATTTTTCTATGTAATAAATGCTCAAACTTAATCTTGGTGTTCTACCCGAAGTGGGTTTACCCTATCTCATTAAGTGATGAGATTGACTCAATAGAGATGTAATTCGCAAGAAAAGCTTAGTTTCACCGATCTCGCTCAACATTGCACTGTACAAAATGACCTCTTTAAAATGTGAAAATCATGATGCCATTTTTCTATGTAATAAATGCTCAAACTTAATCTTGGTAGTTCTACCCGAAGTGGGTTTACCCTATCTCATTAAGTGATGAGATTGACTCAATAGAGATGTAATTCGCAAGAAAAGCTTAGTTTCCCCGATCTCGCTCAACATTGCACTGTACAAAATGACCTCTTTAAAATGTGAAAATCATGATGCCATTTTTCTATGTAATAAATGCTAAAACTTAATCTTGGTGTTCTACCCGAAGTGGGTTTACCCTATATCATTAAGTAATGAGATTGAGTCAATAGAGATGTAATTCGCAAGAAAAGCTTAGTTTCACCGATCTCGCTCAACATTGCACTGTACAAAATGACCTCTTTAAAATGTGAAAATCATGATGCCATTTTTCTATGTAATAAATGCTCAAACTTAATCTTGGTGTTCTACCCGAAGTGGGTTTACCCTATCTCATTAAGTGATGAGATTGAGTCAATAGAGATGTAATTCGCAAGAAAAGCTTAGTTTCACCGATCTCGCTTAACATTGCACTGTACAAAATGACCTCTTTAAAATGTGAAAATCATGATGCCATTTTTCTATGTAATAAATGCTCAAACTTAATCTTGGTAGTTCTACCCGAAGTGGGTTTACCCTATCTCATTAAGTGATGAGATTGAGTCAATAGAGATGTAATTCGCAAGAAAAGCTAAGTTTCCCCGATCTCGCTCAACATTGCACTGTACAAAATGACCTCTTTAAAATGTGAAAATCATGATGCCATTTTTCTATGTAATAGATGCTCAAACTTAATCATGGTAGTTCTACCCGAAGTGGGTTTACCCTATCTCATTAAGTGATGAGATTGAGTCAATAGAGATGTAATTCGCAAGAAAAGCTTAGTTTCCCCGATCTCGCTCAACATTGCACTGTACAAAATGACCTCTTTAAAATGTGAAAATCATGATGCCATTTTTCTATGTAATAAATGCTCAAACTTAAGCTTGGTAGTTCTACCCGAAGTGGGTTTACCCTATCTCATTAAGTGATGAGATTGAGTCAATAGAGATGTAATTCGCAAGAGAAGCTTAGTTTCCCCGATCTCGCTCAACATTGCACTGTACAAAATGACCTCTTTAAAATGTGAAAATCATGATGCCATTTTTCTATGTAATAAATGCTCAAACTTAATCTTGGTAGTTCTACCCGAAGTGGGTTTACCCTATCTCATTAAGTGATGAGATTGAGTCAATAGAGATGTAATTCGCAAGAAAAGCTTAGTTTCCCCGATCTCGCTCAACATTGCACTGTACAAAATGACCTCTTTAAAATGTGAAAATCATGATGCCATTTTTCTATGTAATAAATGCTCAAACTTAAGCTTGGTAGTTCTACCCGAAGTGGGTTTACCCTATCTCATTAAGTGATGAGATTGAGTCAATAGAGATGTAATTCGCAAGAAAAGCTTAGTTTCCCCGATCTCGCTCAACATTGCACTGTACAAAATCACCTCTTTAAAATGTGAAAATCATGATGCCATTTTTCTATGTAATAAATGCTCAAACTTAAGCTTGGTAGTTCTACCCGAAGTGGGTTTACCCTATCTCATTAAGTGATGAGATTGAGTCAATAGAGATGTAATTCGCAAGAAAAGCTTAGTTTCCCCGATCTCGCTCAACATTGCACTGTACAAAATGACCTCTTTAAAATGTGAAAATCATGATGCCATTTTTCTATGTAATAAATGCTCAAACTTAAGCTTGGTAGTTCTACCCGAAGTGGGTTTACCCTATCTCATTAAGTGATGAGATTGAGTCAATAGAGATGTAATTCACAAGAAAAGCTTAGTTTCCCCGATCTCGCTCAACATTGCACTGTACAAAATGACCTCTTAAAATGTGAAAATCATGATGCCATTTTTCTATGTAATAAATGCTCAAACTTAATCTTGGTGTTCTACCCGAAGTGGGTTTACCCTATCTCATTAAGTGATGAGATTGAGTCAATAGAGATGTAATTCGCAAGAAAAGCTTAGTTTCACCGATCTCGCTTAACATTGCACTGTACAAAATGACCTCTTTAAAATGTGAAAATCATGATGCCATTTTTCTATGTAATAAATGCTCAAACTTAATCTTGGTAGTTCTACCCGAAGTGGGTTTACCCTATCTCATTAAGTGATGAGATTGAGTCAATAGAGATGTAATTCGCAAGAAAAGCTTAGTTTCCCCGATCTCGCTCAACATTGCACTGTACAAAATCACCTCTTTAAAATGTGAAAATCATGATGCCATTTTTCTATGTAATAAATGCTCAAACTTAAGCTTGGTAGTTCTACCCGAAGTGGGTTTACCCTATCTCATTAAGTGATGAGATTGAGTCAATAGAGATGTAATTCGCAAGAAAAGCTTAGTTTCCCCGATCTCGCTCAACATTGCACTGTACAAAATGACCTCTTTAAAATGTGAAAATCATGATGCCATTTTTCTATGTAATAAATGCTCAAACTTAATCTTGGTGTTCTACCCGAAGTGGGTTTACCCTATCTCATTAAGTGATGAGATTGAGTCAATAGAGATGTAATTCGCAAGAAAAGCTTAGTTTCACCGATCTCGCTCAACATTGCACTGTACAAAATCACCTCTTTAAAATGTGAAAATCATGATGCCATTTTTCTATGTAATAAATGCTCAAACTTAATCTTGGTAGTTCTACCCGAAGTGGGTTTACCCTATCTCATTAAGTGATGAGATTGAGTCAATAGAGATGTAATTCGCAAGAGAAGCTTAGTTTCCCCGATCTCGCTCAACATTGCACTGTACAAAATGACCTCTTTAAAATGTGAAAATCATGATGCCATTTTTCTATGTAATAAATGCTCAAACTTAATCTTGGTAGTTCTACCCGAAGTGGGTTTACCCTATCTCATTAAGTGATGAGATTGAGTCAATAGAGATGTAATTCGCAAGATAAGCTTAGTTTCCCCGATCTCGCTCAACATTGCACTGTACAAAATCACCTCTTTAAAATGTGAAAATCATGATGCCATTTTTCTATGTAATAAATGCTCAAACTTAATCTTGGTAGTTCTACCCGAAGTGGGTTTACCCTATCTCATTAAGTGATGAGATTGAGTCAATAGAGATGTAATTCGCAAGAAAAGCTTAGTTTCACCGATCTCGCTTAACATTGCACTGTACAAAATGACCTCTTTAAAATGTGAAAA
>ARYC01021626.1:0-21795 GCA_000711775.1 Oxytricha trifallax
GATCTCGCTCAACATTGCACTGTACAAAATGACCTCTTTAAAATGTGAAAATCATGATGCCATTTTTCTATGTAATATATGCTCAAACTTAATCATGGTAGTTCTACCCGAAGTGGGTTTACCCTATCTCATTAATTGATGAGATTGAGTCAATAGAGATGTAATTCGCAGGGAAAGCTTAGTTTCCCCGATCTCGCTCAACATTGCACTGTACAAAATGACCTCTTTAAATGTGAAAATTATGATGCCATTTTTCTATATAATAGATGCTCAAACTTAATCTTGGTAGTTCTACCCGAAGTGGGTTTACCCTATCTCATTAAGTGATGAGATTGAGTCAATAGAGATGTAATTCGCAAGAACAGCTTAGTTTGCCCGATCTCGCTCAACATTGCACTGTACAAAATGACCTCTTTAAAATGTGAAAATCATGATGCCATTTTTCTATGTAATAAATGCTCAAACTTAATCTTGGTAGTTCTACCCGAAGTGGGTTTACCCTATCTCATTAAGTGATGAGATTGACTCAATAGAGATGTAATTCGCAAGAAAAGCTTAGTTTCCCCGATCTCGCTCAACATTGCACTGTACAAAATGACCTCTTTAAAATGTGAAAATCATGATGCTATTTTTCTATGTAATAAATGCTAAAACTTAATCTTGGTAGTTCTACCCGAAGTGGGTTTACCCTATATCATTAAGTAATGAGATTGAGTCAATAGAGATGTAATTCGCAAGAAAAGCTTAGTTTCCCCGATCTCGCTCAACATTGCACTGTACAAAATGACCTCTTTAAAATGTTAAAATCATGATGCTATTTTTCTATGTAATAAATGCTCAAACTTAATCTTGGTAGTTCTACCCGAAGTGTGTTTACCATATCTCATTAAGTGATGAGATTTAATCAAATGAGATGATGTTCGCAAGAAAAGCTTAGTTAACCCGATCTCGCTCAACATTGCACTGTACAAAATGACCTCTTTAAAATGTGAAAATCATGATGCCATTATTCTATATAATAAATGCTCAAACTTATCTTGGTAGTTCTACCCGAAGTGGGTTTATTCTATCTCATTAAGTGATGAGATTGAATCAAATGAGATAAAGTTCGCATGAAAAGCTTAGTTTTGCTGATCTCGCTCAACATTGCACTGTACAAAATGACCTCTTTAAAATGTGAAAATCATGATGCCATTTTTCTATATAATAAATGCTCAACTTAATCTTGGTAGTTCTACCCGAAGTGGGTTTACCCTATCTCATTAAGTGATGAGATTGAATCAAATGAGATGAATTTCGCAAGAAAAGCTTAGTTTTCCTCATCTCGCTCAACATTGCACTGTACAAAATGACCTCTTTAATATGTGAAAATCATGATGCCATTTTTCTATGTAATAAATGCTCAAACTTAATCTTGGAAGTTCTACCCGAAGTGGGGTTTACCCTATCTCATTAAGTGATGAGATTGAATCAAATGAGATGAATTTCGCAAGAAAAGCTTAGTTTTCCTCATCTCGCTCAACATTGCACTGTACAAAATGACCTCTTTAATATGTGAAAATCATGATGCCATTTTTCTATGTAATAAATGCTCAAACTTAATCTTGGTAGTTCTACCCGAAGTGGGTTTACCCTATCTCATTAACAATGAAGATTGAGTCAATAGAGATGTAATTCGCAAGAAAAGCTTAGTTTCCCCGATCTCGCTCAACATTGCACTGTACAAAATGACCTCTTTAAAATGTGAAAATCATGATGCCATTTTTGTATGTAATAAATGCTCAAACTTAAGCTTGGTAGTTCTACCCGAAGTGGGTTTACCCTATCTCATTAAGTGATGAGATTGAGTCAATAGAGATGTAATTCGCAAGAACAGCTTAGTTTGCCCGATCTCGCTCAACATTGCACTGTACAAAATGACCTCTTTTAAAATGTGAAAATCATGATGCCATTATTCTATATAATAAATGCTCAAACTTAATCTTGGTAGTTCTACCCGAAGTGGGTTTATTCTATCTCATTAAGTGATGAGATTGAATCAAATGAGATAAAGTTCGCATGAAAAGCTTAGTTTTGCTGATCTCGCTCAACATTGCACTGTACAAAATGACCTCTTTAAAATGTGAAAATCATGATGCCATTTTTCTATATAATAAATGCTCAAACTTAATCTTGGTAGTTCTACCCGAAGTGGGTTTACCCTATCTCATTAAGTGATGAGATTGACTCAATAGAGATGTAATTCGCAAGAAAAGCTTAGTTTCCCCGATCTCGCTCAACATTGCACTGTACAAAATGACCTCTTTAAAATG
The DNA here is from genome assembly GCA_000711775.1 of Oxytricha trifallax. Taxonomy (NCBI): domain Eukaryota; phylum Ciliophora; class Spirotrichea; order Sporadotrichida; family Oxytrichidae; genus Oxytricha; species Oxytricha trifallax. Next base: position 2,313 of record ARYC01021626.1, read on the forward strand.
TGAAAATCATGATGCCATTTTTCTATGTAATAAATGCTCAAACTTAATCTTGGTAGTTCTACCCGAAGTGGGTTTACCCTATCTCATTAAGTGATGAGATTGAGTCAATAGAGATGTAATTCGCAAGAAAAGCTTAGTTTCCCCGATCTCGCTCAACATTGCACTGTACAAAATGACCTCTTTAAAATGTGAAAATCATGATGCCATTTTTGTATGTAATAAATGCTCAAACTTAAGCTTGGTAGTTCTACCCGAAGTGGGTTTACCCTATCTCATTAAGTGATGAGATTGAGTCAAATAGAGATGTAATTCGCAAGAAAAGCTTAGTTTCCCCGATCTCGCTCAACATTGCACTGTACAAAATGACCTCTTTAAAATGTGAAAATCATGATGCCATTTTTGTATGTAATAAATGCTCAAACTTAATCTTGGTAGTTCTACCCGAAGTGGGTTTACCCTATCTCATTAAGTGATGAGATTGAGTCAATAGAGATGTAATTCGCAAGATAAGCTTAGTTTCCCCGATCTCGCTCAACATTGCACTGTACAAAATCACCTCTTTAAAATGTGAAAATCATGATGCCATTTTTCTATGTAATAAATGCTCAAACTTAATCTTGGTAGTTCTACCCGAAGTGGGTTTACCCTATCTCATTAAGTGATGAGATTGACTCAATAGAGATGTAATTCGCAAGAAAAGCTTAGTTTCCCCGATCTCGCTCAACATTGCACTGTACAAAATGACCTCTTTAAAATGTGAAAATCATGATGCCATTTTCTATATAATTAATGCTCAAACTTAATCTTGGTAGTTCTTCCGAAGTGGGTTTACCCTTTCTCATTAAGTGATGAGATTGAGTCAAAAGTGATGTAATTCGCTGGGAAAGCTTAATTTCCTCGATCTCGCTCAACATTGCACTGCACAAAATGTCCTCTTTAAAATGTGAAAATTATGATGCCATTTTTCTATATAATTAATGCTCAAACTTAATCTTGGTAGTTCTTCCGAAGTGGGTTTACCCTATCTCATTAAGTGATGAGATTGAATCAAATGAGATGAATTTCGCAAGAAAAGCTTAGTTTTCCTCATCTCGCTCAACATTGCACTGTACAAAATGACCTCTTTAATATGTGAAAATCATGATGCCATTTTTCTATGTAATAAATGCTCAAACTTAATCTTGGTAGTTCTACCCGAAGTGGGTTTACCCTATCTCATTAAGTGATGAGATTGAATCAAATGAGATGAAGTTCGCAAGAAAGGCTAAGTTATCCCGATATCGCTCAACAATGAACTGTACAAAATGACCTCTTTAAAATGTGAAAATCATGATACCAATTTTTCTATATAATAAATGCTCAAACTTAATCTTGGTAGTTCTACCCGAATTGGGATTACCCTATCTCATTAAGTGATGAGATTGAATCAAATGAGATGAAGTTCGCAAGAAAGGCTAAGTTATCCCGATATCGCTCAACAATGAACTGTACAAAATGACCTCTTTAAAATGTGAAAATTATGATGCCATTTTTCTATATAATAAATGCTCAAACTTAATCTTGGTAGTTCTACCCGTAGTGGGTTTACCCTATCTCATTAAGTGATGAGATTGAGTCAATAGAGATGTAATTCGCAGGGAAAGCTAAGTTTCCCCGATCTCACTCAACATTGCACTGTACAAAATGACCTCTTTAAAATGTGAAAATTATGATGCCATTTTTCTATATAATAAATGCTCAACTTAAGCTTGGTAGTTCTACCCGAAGTGGGTTTACCCTATCTCATTAAGTGATGAGATTGAGTCAATAGAGATGTATTTCGCAAGAAAAGTTTAGTTTCCCCGATCTCGCTCAACATTGCACTGTACAAAATGACCTCTTTAAAATGTGAAAATCATGATGCCATTTTTCTATATAATAAATGCTCAAACTTAATCCTGGTAGTTCTACCCGAAGTGGGTTTACCCTATCTCATAAAGTGATAAGATTGAGTCAATAGAGATGTAATTCGCAAGAAAAGCTAAGTTTCCTCGATCTCGCTCAACATTGCACTGTACAAAATGACCTCTTCAAAATGTGAAAATCATGATGCCATTTTTCTATATAATAATGCTCAAACTTAATCTTGGTAGTTCTACCAGAAGTGGGTTTACCATATCTCATTAAGTAATGAGATTAAATCAAAAGAGATGAAATTCGCAAGAAAAGCTAAGTTACCCCGATCTCGCTCAACATTGCACTGTACAAAATCACCTCTTTAAAATGTGAAAATCATGATGCCATTTTTCTATATAATAAATGCTCAAACTTAATCTTGGTAGTTCTACCCGAAGAGGGTTTACCCTATCTCATTAAGTAATGAGATTGAGTCAATAGAGATGTAATTCGCAAGAAAAGCTTAGTTTCCCCGATCTCGCTCAACATTGCACTGTACAAAATGACCTCTTTAAAATGTGAAAATCATGATGCCATTTTTCTATGTAATAATGCTCAACTTAATCTTGGTAGTTCTACCCGAAGTGGGTTTACCCTATCTCATTAAGTGATGAGATTGAGTCAATAGAGATGTAATTCGCAAGAAAAGCTTAGTTTCCCCGATCTCGCTCAACATTGCACTGTACAAAATGACCTCTTTAAAATGTGAAAATCATGATACCATTTTTCTATATAATAAATGCTCAAACTTAATCCTGGTAGTTCTACCCGAAGTGGGTTTACCCTATCTCATAAAGTGATAAGATTGAATCAAAAGAGATGAAATTCGCAAGAAAAGCTAAGTTTCCTCATCTCGCTCAACATTGCACTGTACAAAATGACCTCTTAAATATGTGAAAATCATGATGCCATTTTTCTATGTAATAAATGCTCAAACTTAATCCTGGTAGTTCTACCCGAAGTGGGTTCACCCTATCTCATAAAGTGATAAGATTGAGTCAATAGAGATGTAATTCGCAAGAAAAGCTAAGTTTCCCCGATCTCGCTCAACATTGCACTGTACAAAATGACCTCTTCAAAATGTGAAAATCATGATGCCATTTTTCTATATAATAAATGCTCAAACTTAATCTTGGTAGTTCTACCAGAAGTGGGTTTACCCTATCTCATTAAGTAATGAGATTGAGTCAATAGAGATGTAATTCGCAAGAAAAGCTTAGTTTCCCCGATCTCGCTCAACATTGCACTGTACAAAATCACCTCTTTAAAATGTGAAAATCATGATGCCATTTTTCTATGTAATAAATGCTCAAACTTAATCTTGGTAGTTCTACCCGAAGTGGGTTTACCCTATCTCATTAAGTGATGAGATTGAGTCAATAGAGATGTAATTCGCAAGAAAAGCTTAGTTTCCCCGATCTCGCTCAACATTGCACTGTACAAAATGACCTCTTTAAAATGTGAAAATCATGATGCCATTTTTCTATGTAATAAATGCTCAAACTTAAGCATGGTAGTTCTACCCGAAGTGGGTTTACCCTATCTCATTAAGTGATGAGATTGAGTCAATAGAGATGTAATTCGCAAGAAAAGCTTAGTTTCCCCGATCTCGCTCAACATTGCACTGTACAAAATGACCTCTTTAAAATGTGAAAATCATGATGCCATTTTTCTATGTAATAAATGCTAAAACTTAAGCTTGGTAGTTCTACCCGAAGTGGGTTTACCCTATATCATTAAGTAATGAGATTGAGTCAATAGAGATGTAATTCGCAAGAAAAGCTTAGTTTCCCCGATCTCGCTCAACATTGCACTGTACAAAATGACCTCTTTAAAATGTGAAAATCATGATGCCATTTTTCTATGTAATAAATGCTAAAACTTAAGCTTGGTAGTTCTACCCGAAGTGGGTTTACCCTATATCATTAAGTGATGAGATTGAGTCAATAGAGATGTAATTCGCAAGAAAAGCTTAGTTTCCCCGATCTCGCTCAACATTGCACTGTACAAAATGACCTCTTTAAAATGTGAAAATCATGATGCCATTTTTCTATATAATAAATGCTCAAACTTAAGCTTGGTAGTTCTACCCGAAGTGGGTTTACCCTATCTCATTAAGTGATGAGATTGAGTCAATAGAGATGTAATTCGCAAGAAAAGCTTAGTTTCCCCGATCTCGCTCAACATTGCACTGTACAAAATGACCTCTTTAAAATGTGAAAATCATGATGCCATTTTTCTATATAATAAATGCTCAAACTTAAGCTTGGTAGTTCTACCCGAAGTGGGTTTACCCTATCTCATTAAGTGATGAGATTAAGTCAATAGAGATGTAATTCGCAAGAAAAGCTTAGTTTCCCCGATCTCGCTCAACATTGCACTGTACAAAATGACCGCTTTAAAATGTGAAAATCATGATGCCATTTTTCTATATAATAAATGCTCAAACTTAAGCTTGGTAGTTCTACCCGAAGTGGGTTTACCCTATCTCATTAAGTGATGAGATTGAGTCAATAGAGATGTAATTCGCAAGAAAAGCTTAGTTTCCCCGATCTCGCTCAACATTGCACTGTACAAAATGACCTCTTTAAAATGTGAAAATCATGATGCCATTTTTCTATGTAATAAATGCTCAAACTTAATCTGGTAGTTCTACCCGAAGTGGGTTTACCCTATCTCATTAAGTGATGAGATTGAGTCAATAGAGATGTAATTCGCAAGAAAAGCTTAGTTTCCCCGATCTCGCTCAACATTGCACTGTACAAAATGACCTCTTTAAAATGTGAAAATCATGATGCCATTTTTCTATGTAATAAATGCTCAAACTTAAGCTTGGTAGTTCTACCCGAAGTGGGTTTACCCTATCTCATTAAGTGATGAGATTGAGTCAATAGAGATGTAATTCGCAAGAAAAGCTTAGTTTCCCCGATCTCGCTCAACATTGCACTGTACAAAATGACCTCTTTAAAATGTGAAAATCATGATGCCATTTTTCTATGTAATAAATGCTCAAACTTAATCTTGGTAGTTCTACCCGAAGTGGGTTTACCCTATCTCATTAAGTGATGAGATTGAGTCAATAGAGATGTAATTCGCAAGAGAAGCTTAGTTTCCCCGATCTCGCTCAACATTGCACTGTACAAAATCACCTCTTTAAAATGTGAAAATCATGATGCCATTTTTCTATGTAATAAATGCTCAAACTTAATCTTGGTAGTTCTACCCGAAGTGGGTTTACCCTATCTCATTAAGTGATGAGATTGAGTCAATAGAGATGTAATTCGCAAGAAAAGCTTAGTTTCCCCGATCTCGCTCAACATTGCACTGTACAAAATGACCGCTTTAAAATGTGAAAATCATGATGCCATTTTTCTATATAATAAATGCTCAAACTTAATCTTGGTAGTTCTACCCGAAGTGGGTTTACCCTATCTCATTAAGTGATGAGATTGACTCAATAGAGATGTAATTCGCAAGAAAAGCTTAGTTTCCCCGATCTCGCTCAACATTGCACTGTACAAAATGACCTCTTTAAAATGTGAAAATCATGATGCCATTTTTCTATGTAATAAATGCTAAAACTTAATCTTGGTAGTTCTACCCGAAGTGGGTTTACCCTATATCATTAAGTAATGAGATTGAGTCAATAGAGATGTAATTCGCAAGAAAAGCTAAGTTTCCCCGATCTCGCTCAACATTGCACTGTACAAAATGACCTCTTTAAAATGTGAAAATCATGATGCCATTTTTCTATGTAATAAATGCTCAAACTTAATCTTGGTGTTCTACCCGAAGTGGGTTTACCCTATCTCATTAAGTGATGAGATTGAGTCAATAGAGATGTAATTCGCAAGAAAAGCTTAGTTTCACCGATCTCGCTCAACATTGCACTGTACAAAATGACCTCTTTAAAATGTGAAAATCATGATGCCATTTTTCTATGTAATAAATGCTCAAACTTAAGCTTGTAGTTCTACCCGAAGTGGGTTTACCCTATCTCATTAAGTGATGAGATTGAGTCAATAGAGATGTAATTCGCAAGAAAAGCTTAGTTTCCCCGATCTCGCTCAACATTGCACTGTACAAAATCACCTCTTTAAAATGTGAAAATCATGATGCCATTTTTCTATGTAATAAATGCTCAAACTTAAGCTTGGTAGTTCTACCCGAAGTGGGTTTACCCTATCACATAAAGTGATGAAATTGAGTCAAGAGACATGTAATTCGCAAGAAAAGCTAAGTTTCCCCGATCTCGCTCAACATTGCACTGTACAAAATGACCTCTTTAAAATGTGAAAATCATGATGCCATTTTTCTATGTAATATATGCTCAAACTTAATCATGGTAGTTCTACCCGAAGTGGGTTTACCCTATCTCATTAATTGATGAGATTGAGTCAATAGAGATGTAATTCGCAGGGAAAGCTTAGTTTCCCCGATCTCGCTCAACATTGCACTGTACAAAATGACCTCTTTAAATGTGAAAATCATGATGCCATTTTTCTATATAATAAATGCTCAAACTTAATCTTGGTAGTTCTAGCTGAAGTGGGTTTACCCTATCTCATTAAGTGATGAGATTGAGTCAATAGAGATGTAATTCGCAAGAAAAGCTTAGTTTCCTCGATCTCGCTCAACATTGCACTGTACAAAATGACCTCTTTAAAATGTGAAAATCATGATGCCATTTTTCTATATAATAATGCTCAAACTTAAGCTTGGTAGTTCTACCCGAAGTGGGTTTACCCTATCTCATTAAGTGATGAGATTAAGTCAATAGAGATGTAATTCGCAAGAAAAGCTTAGTTTCCCCGATCTCGCTCAACATTGCACTGTACAAAATGACCTCTTTAAAATGTGAAAATCATGATGCCATTTTTGTATGTAATAGATGCTCAAACTTAATCTTGGTAGTTCTACCCGAAGTGGGTTTACCCTATCTCATTAAGTGATGAGATTGAGTCAATAGAGATGTAATTCGCAAGAACAGCTTAGTTTGCCCGATCTCGCTCAACATTGCACTGTACAAAATGACCTCTTTAAAATGTGAAAATCATGATGCCATTTTTCTATGTAATAAATGCTCAAACTTAAGTCTTGGTAGTTCTACCCGAAGTGGGTTTACCCTATCTCATTAAGTGATGAGATTGAGTCAATAGAGATGTAATTCGCAAGAACAGCTTAGTTTGCCCGATCTCGCTCAACATTGCACTGTACAAAATGACCTCTTTAAAATGTGAAAATCATGATGCCATTTTTCTATGTAATAGAATGCTCAAACTTAATCTTGGTAGTTCTACCCGAAGTGGGTTTACCCTATCTCATTAAGTGATGAGATTGAGTCAATAGAGATGTAATTCGCAAGAACAGCTTAGTTTGCCCGATCTCGCTCAACATTGCACTGTACAAAATGACCTCTTTAAAATGTGAAAATCATGATGCCATTTTTCTATGTAATAAATGCTTCAGACTTAATCTTGGTAGTTCTACCCGAAGTGGGTTTACCCTATCTCATTAAGTGATGAGATTGAGTCAATAGAGATGTAATTCGCAAGAACAGCTTAGTTTGCCCGATCTCGCTCAACATTGCACTGTACAAAATGACCTCTTTAAAATGTGAAAATCATGATGCCATTTTTCTATGTAATAAATGCTCAAACTTAATCTTGGTAGTTCTACCCGAAGTGGGTTTACCCTATCTCATTAAGTGATGAGATTGACTCAATAGAGATGTAATTCGCAAGAAAAGCTTAGTTTCCCCGATCTCGCTCAACATTGCACTGTACAAAATGACCTCTTTAAAATGTGAAAATCATGATGCCATTTTTCTATATAATAAATGCTCAAACTTAATCTTGGTAGTTCTACCCGAAGTGGGTTTACCCTATCTCATTAAGTGATGAGATTGAGTCAATAGAGATGTAATTCGCAAGAAAAGCTTAGTTTCCCCGATCTCGCTCAACATTGCACTGTACAAAATGACCTCTTTAAAATGTGAAAATCATGATGCCATTTTTCTATGTAATAAATGCTCAAACTTAATCTTGGTGTTCTACCCGAAGTGGGTTTACCCTATCTCATTAAGTGATGAGATTGAGTCAATAGAGATGTAATTCGCAAGAAAAGCTTAGTTTCACCGATCTCGCTTAACATTGCACTGTACAAAATGACCTCTTTAAAATGTGAAAATCATGATGCCATTTTTCTATGTAATAAATGCTCAAACTTAATCTTGTAGTTCTACCCGAAGTGGGTTTACCCTATCTCATTAAGTGATGAGATTGAGTCAATAGAGATGTAATTCGCAAGATAAGCTTAGTTTCCCCGATCTCGCTCAACATTGCACTGTACAAAATCACCTCTTTAAAATGTGAAAATCATGATGCCATTTTTCTATGTAATAAATGCTCAAACTTAATCTTGGTAGTTCTACCCGAAGTGGGTTTACCCTATCTCATTAAGTGATGAGATTGAGTCAATAGAGATGTAATTCGCAAGAACAGCTTAGTTTGCCCGATCTCGCTCAACATTGCACTGTACAAAATGACCTCTTTAAAATGTGAAAATCATGATGCCATTTTTCTATGTAATAAATGCTCAAACTTAATCTTGGTAGTTCTACCCGAAGTGGGTTTACCCTATCTCATTAAGTGATGAGATTGAGTCAATAGAGATGTAATTCGCAAGAAAAGCTTAGTTTCCCCGATCTCGCTCAACATTGCACTGTACAAAATGACCTCTTTAAAATGTGAAAATCATGATGCCATTTTTGTATGTAATAAATGCTCAAACTTAAGCTTGGTAGTTCTACCCGAAGTGGGTTTACCCTATCTCATTAAGTGATGAGATTGAGTCAAATATGAGATGTAATTCGCAAGAAAAGCTTAGTTTCCCCGATCTCGCTCAACATTGCACTGTACAAAATGACCTCTTTAAAATGTGAAAATCATGATGCCATTTTTCTATGTAATAAATGCTCAAACTTAATCTTGGTGTTCTACCCGAAGTGGGTTTACCCTATCTCATTAAGTGATGAGATTGAGTCAATAGAGATGTAATTCGCAAGAAAAGCTTAGTTTCACCGATCTCGCTTAACATTGCACTGTACAAAATGACCTCTTTAAAATGTGAAAATCATGATGCCATTTTTCTATGTAATGAAAGCTCAAGAACTTAATCTTGGTGTTCTACCCGAAGTGGGTTTACCCTATCTCATTAAGTGATGAGATTGAGTCAATAGAGATGTAATTCGCAAGAAAAGCTTAGTTTCACCGATCTCGCTTAACATTGCACTGTACAAAATGACCTCTTTAAAATGTGAAAATCATGATGCCATTTTTCTATGTAATAAATGCTCAAACTTAATCTTGGTAGTTCTACCCGAAGTGGGTTTACCCTATCTCATTAAGTGATGAGATTGAGTCAATAGAGATGTAATTCGCAAGAACAGCTTAGTTTGCCCGATCTCGCTCAACATTGCACTGTACAAAATGACCTCTTTAAAATGTGAAAATCATGATGCCATTTTTCTATGTAATAAATGCTCAAACTTAATCTTGGTGTTCTACCCGAAGTGGGTTTACCCTATCTCATTAAGTGATGAGATTGAGTCAATAGAGATGTAATTCGCAAGAAAAGCTTAGTTTCACCGATCTCGCTTAACATTGCACTGTACAAAATGACCTCTTTAAAATGTGAAAATCATGATGCCATTTTTCTATGTAATAAATGCTCAAACTTAAATCTTGGTAGTTCTACCCGAAGTGGGTTTACCCTATCTCATTAAGTGATGAGATTGAGTCAATAGAGATGTAATTCGCAAGAGAAGCTTAGTTTCCCCGATCTCGCTCAACATTGCACTGTACAAAATGACCTCTTTAAAATGTGAAAATCATGATGCCATTTTTCTATGTAATAAATGCTCAAACTTAATCTTGGTGTTCTACCCGAAGTGGGTTTACCCTATCTCATTAAGTGATGAGATTGAGTCAATAGAGATGTAATTCGCAAGAAAAGCTTAGTTTCACCGATCTCGCTTAACATTGCACTGTACAAAATGACCTCTTTAAAATGTGAAAATCATGATGCCATTTTTCTATGTAATAAATGCTCAAACTTAATCTTGGTAGTTCTACCCGAAGTGGGTTTACCCTATCTCATTAAGTGATGAGATTGACTCAATAGAGATGTAATTCGCAAGAAAAGCTTAGTTTCCCCGATCTCGCTCAACATTGCACTGTACAAAATGACCTCTTTAAAATGTGAAAATCATGATGGCCATTTTTCTATGTAATAAATGCTCAAACTTAATCTTGGTAGTTCTACCCGAAGTGGGTTTACCCTATCTCATTAAGTGATGAGATTGAGTCAATAGAGATGTAATTCGCAAGAAAAGCTTAGTTTCCCCGATCTCGCTCAACATTGCACTGTACAAAATGACCTCTTTAAAATGTGAAAATCATGATGCCATTTTTCTATGTAATAAATGCTCAAACTTAATCTTGGTGTTCTACCCGAAGTGGGTTTACCCTATCTCATTAAGTGATGAGATTGAGTCAATAGAGATGTAATTCGCAAGAAAAGCTTAGTTTCACCGATCTCGCTTAACATTGCACTGTACAAAATGACCTCTTTAAAATGTGAAAATCATTGATGCCATTTTTCTATGTAATAAATGCTCAAACTTAATCTTGGTGTTCTACCCGAAGTGGGTTTACCCTATCTCATTAAGTGATGAGATTGAGTCAATAGAGATGTAATTCGCAAGAAAAGCTTAGTTTCACCGATCTCGCTTAACATTGCACTGTACAAAATGACCTCTTTAAAATGTGAAAATCATGATGCCATTTTTCTATGTAATAAATGCTCAAACTTAATCTTGGTGTTCTACCCGAAGTGGGTTTACCCTATCTCATTAAGTGATGAGATTGAGTCAATAGAGATGTAATTCGCAAGAAAAGCTTAGTTTCACCGATCTCGCTTAACATTGCACTGTACAAAATGACCTCTTTAAAATGTGAAAATCATGATGCCATTTTTCTATGTAATAAATGCTCAAACTTAATCTTGGTAGTTCTACCCGAAGTGGGTTTACCCTATCTCATTAAGTGATGAGATTGAGTCAATAGAGATGTAATTCGCAAGATAAGCTTAGTTTCCCCGATCTCGCTCAACATTGCACTGTACAAAATCACCTCTTTAAAATGTGAAAATCATGATGCCATTTTTCTATGTAATAAATGCTCAAACTTAATCTCTGGTAAGTTCTACCGCCGAAGTGGGTTTACCCTATCTCATTAAGTGATGAGATTGAGTCAATAGAGATGTAATTCGCAAGATAAGCTTAGTTTCCCCGATCTCGCTCAACATTGCACTGTACAAAATCACCTCTTTAAAATGTGAAAATCATGATGCCATTTTTCTATGTAATAAATGCTCAAACTTAATCTTGGTGTTCTACCCGAAGTGGGTTTACCCTATCTCATTAAGTGATGAGATTGAGTCAATAGAGATGTAATTCGCAAGAAAAGCTTAGTTTCACCGATCTCGCTTAACATTGCACTGTACAAAATGACCTCTTTAAAATGTGAAAATCATGATGCCATTTTTCTATGTAATAAATGCTCAAACTTAATCTTGGTAGTTCTACCCGAAGTGGGTTTACCCTATCTCATTAAGTGATGAGATTAAGTCAATGAGAGATGTAATTCGCAAGAAAAGCTTAGTTTCCCCGATCTCGCTCAACATTGCACTGTACAAAATGACCTCTTTAAAATGTGAAAATCATGATGCCATTTTTGTATGTAATAAATGCTCAAACTTAAGCTTGGTAGTTCTACCCGAAGTGGGTTTACCCTATCTCATTAAGTGATGAGATTGAGTCAATAGAGATGTAATTCGCAAGAAAAGCTTAGTTTCCCCGATCTCGCTCAACATTGCACTGTACAAAATGACCTCTTTAAAATGTGAAAATCATGATGCCATTTTTCTATGTAATAAATGCTCAAACTTAATCTTGGTGTTCTACCCGAAGTGGGTTTACCCTATCTCATTAAGTGATGAGATTGAGTCAATAGAGATGTAATTCGCAAGAAAAGCTTAGTTTCACCGATCTCGCTTAACATTGCACTGTACAAAATGACCTCTTTAAAATGTGAAAATCATGATGCCATTTTTCTATGTAATAAATGCTCAAACTTAATCTTGGTAGTTCTACCCGAAGTGGGTTTACCCTATCTCATTAAGTGATGAGATTGAGTCAATAGAGATGTAATTCGCAAGATAAGCTTAGTTTCCCCGATCTCGCTCAACATTGCACTGTACAAAATCACCTCTTTAAAATGTGAAAATCATGATGCCATTTTTCTATGTAATAAATGCTCAAACTTAATCTTGGTAGTTCTACCCGAAGTGGGTTTACCCTATCTCATTAAGTGATGAGATTGACTCAATAGAGATGTAATTCGCAAGAAAAGCTTAGTTTCCCCGATCTCGCTCAACATTGCACTGTACAAAATGACCTCTTTAAAATGTGAAAATCATGATGCCATTTTTCTATGTAATAAATGCTCAAACTTAATCTTGGTGTTCTACCCGAAGTGGGTTTACCCTATCTCATTAAGTGATGAGATTGAGTCAATAGAGATGTAATTCGCAAGAAAAGCTTAGTTTCACCGATCTCGCTTAACATTGCACTGTACAAAATGACCTCTTTAAAATGTGAAAATCATGATGCCATTTTTCTATGTAATAAATGCTCAAACTTAATCTTGTAGTTCTACCCGAAGTGGGTTTACCATATCTCATTAAGTGATGAGATTAAATCAAATGAGATGAAATTCGCAAGAAAGGCTAAGTTACCCCGATCTCGCTCAACATTGCACTGTACAAAATGACCTCTTTAAAATGTGAAAATCATGATGCCATTTTTCTATGTAATAAATGCTCAAACTTAATCTTGGTGTTCTACCCGAAGTGGGTTTACCCTATCTCATTAAGTGATGAGATTGAGTCAATAGAGATGTAATTCGCAAGAAAAGCTTAGTTTCACCGATCTCGCTTAACATTGCACTGTACAAAATGACCTCTTTAAAATGTGAAAATCATGATGCCATTTTTCTATGTAATAAATGCTCAAACTTAATCTTGGTAGTTCTACCCGAAGTGGGTTTACCCTATCTCATTAAGTGATGAGATTGACTCAATAGAGATGTAATTCGCAAGAAAAGCTTAGTTTCCCCGATCTCGCTCAACATTGCACTGTACAAAATGACCTCTTTAAAATGTGAAAATCATGATGCCATTTTTCTATATAATAAATGCTCAAACTTAATCTTGGTAGTTCTAGCTGAAGTGGGTTTACCCTATCTCATTAAGTGATGAGATTGAGTCAATAGAGATGTAATTCGCAAGAAAAGCTTAGTTTCCTCGATCTCGCTCAACATTGCACTGTACAAAATGACCTCTTTAAAATGTGAAAATCATGATGCCATTTTTCTATGTAATAAATGCTCAAACTTAAGCTTGGTAGTTCTACCCGAAGTGGGTTTACCCTATCTCATTAAGTGATGAGATTGAGTCAATAGAGATGTAATTCGCAGGGAAAGCTAAGTTTCCCCGATCTCGCTCAACATTGCACTGTACAAAATGACCTCTTTCAAATGTGAAAATCATGATGCCATTTTTCTATGTAATAAATGCTCAAACTTAATCTTGGTAGTTCTACCCGAAGTGGGTTTACCCTATCTCATTAAGTGATGAGATTGAGTCAATAGAGATGTAATTCGCAAGAAAAGCTTAGTTTCCCCGATCTCGCTCAACATTGCACTGTACAAAATGACCTCTTTAAAATGTGAAAATCATGATGCCATTTTTGTATGTAATAAATGCTCAAACTTAAGCTTGGTAGTTCTACCCGAAGTGGGTTTACCCTATCTCATTAAGTGATGAGATTGAGTCAATAGAGATGTAATTCGCAAGAGAAGCTTAGTTTCCCCGATCTCGCTCAACATTGCACTGTACAAAATGACCTCTTTAAAATGTGAAAATCATGATGCCATTTTTCTATGTAATAAATGCTCAAACTTAATCTTGGTAGTTCTACCCGAAGTGGGTTTACCCTATCTCATTAAGTGATGAGATTGAGTCAATAGAGATGTAATTCGCAAGAGAAGCTTAGTTTCCCCGATCTCGCTCAACATTGCACTGTACAAAATGACCTCTTTAAAATGTGAAAATCATGATGCCATTTTTCTATGTAATAAATGCTCAAACTTAATCTTGGTAGTTCTACCCGAAGTGGGTTTACCCTATCTCATTAAGTGATGAGATTGACTCAATAGAGATGTAATTCGCAAGAAAAGCTTAGTTTCCCCGATCTCGCTCAACATTGCACTGTACAAAATGACCTCTTTAAAATGTGAAAATCATGATGCCATTTTTCTATGTAATAAATGCTCAAACTTAATCTTGGTAGTTCTACCCGAAGTGGGTTTACCCTATCTCATTAAGTGATGAGATTGAGTCAATAGAGATGTAATTCGCAAGAAAAGCTTAGTTTCCCCGATCTCGCTCAACATTGCACTGTACAAAATGACCTCTTTAAAATGTGAAAATCATGATGCCATTTTTGTATGTAATAGATGCTCAAACTTAATCTTGGTAGTTCTACCCGAAGTGGGTTTACCCTATCTCATTAAGTGATGAGATTGAGTCAATAGAGATGTAATTCGCAAGAACAGCTTAGTTTGCCCGATCTCGCTCAACATTGCACTGTACAAAATGACCTCTTTAAAATGTGAAAATCATGATGCCATTTTTCTATGTAATAAATGCTCAAACTTAATCTTGGTAGTTCTACCCGAAGTGGGTTTACCCTATCTCATTAAGTGATGAGATTGAGTCAATAGAGATGTAATTCGCAAGAGAAGCTTAGTTTCCCCGATCTCGCTCAACATTGCACTGTACAAAATGACCTCTTTAAAATGTGAAAATCATGATGCCATTTTTCTATGTAATAAATGCTCAAACTTAAGCTTGGTAGTTCTACCCGAAGTGGGTTTACCCTATCTCATTAAGTGATGAGATTGAGTCAATAGAGATGTAATTCGCAAGAAAAGCTTAGTTTCCCCGATCTCGCTCAACATTGCACTGTACAAAATGACCTCTTTAAAATGTGAAAATCATGATGCCATTTTTGTATGTAATAAATGCTCAAACTTAAGCTTGGTAGTTCTACCCGAAGTGGGTTTACCCTATCTCATTAAGTGATGAGATTGAGTCAATAGAGATGTAATTCGCAAGAAAAGCTTAGTTTCCCCGATCTCGCTCAACATTGCACTGTACAAAATGACCTCTTTAAAATGTGAAAATCATGATGCCATTTTTGTATGTAATAAATGCTCAAACTTAAGCTTGGTAGTTCTACCCGAAGTGGGTTTACCCTATCTCATTAAGTGATGAGATTGAGTCAATAGAGATTAATTCGCAAGAAAAGCTTAGTTTCCCCGATCTCGCTCAACATTGCACTGTACAAAATGACCTCTTTAAAATGTGAAAATCATGATGCCATTTTTCTATGTAATAAATGCTCAAACTTAATCTTGGTGTTCTACCCGAAGTGGGTTTACCCTATCTCATTAAGTGATGAGATTGAGTCAATAGAGATGTAATTCGCAAGAAAAGCTTAGTTTCACCGATCTCGCTTAACATTGCACTGTACAAAATGACCTCTTTAAAATGTGAAAATCATGATGCCATTTTTCTATGTAATAAATGCTCAAACTTAATCTTGGTAGTTCTACCCGAAGTGGGTTTACCCTATCTCATTAAGTGATGAGATTGAGTCAATAGAGATGTAATTCACAAGAAAAGCTTAGTTTCCCCGATCTCGCTTAACATTGCACTGTACAAAATGACCTCTTTAAAATGTGAAAATCATGATGCCATTTTTCTATGTAATAAATGCTCAAACTTAATCTTGGTGTTCTACCCGAAGTGGGTTTACCCTATCTCATTAAGTGATGAGATTGAGTCAATAGAGATGTAATTCGCAAGAAAAGCTTAGTTTCACCGATCTCGCTTAACATTGCACTGTACAAAATGACCTCTTTAAAATGTGAAAATCATGATGCCATTTTTCTATGTAATAAATGCTCAAACTTAATCTTGGTAGTTCTACCCGAAGTGGGTTTACCCTATCTCATTAAGTGATGAGATTGAGTCAATAGAGATGTAATTCGCAAGAAAAGCTTAGTTTCCCCGATCTCGCTCAACATTGCACTGTACAAAATGACCTCTTTAAAATGTGAAAATCATGATGCCATTTTTGTATGTAATAAATGCTCAAACTTAAGCTTGGTAGTTCTACCCGAAGTGGGTTTACCCTATCTCATTAAGTGATGAGATTGAGTCAATAGAGATGTAATTCGCAGGGAAAGCTAAGTTTCCCCGATCTCGCTCAACATTGCACTGTACAAAATGACCTCTTTCAAATGTGAAAATCATGATGCCATTTTTCTATGTAATAAATGCTCAAACTTAATCTTGGTAGTTCTACCCGAAGTGGGTTTACCCTATCTCATTAAGTGATGAGATTGAGTCAATAGAGATGTAATTCGCAAGAGAAGCTTAGTTTCCCCGATCTCGCTCAACATTGCACTGTACAAAATGACCTCTTTAAAATGTGAAAATCATGATGCCATTTTTCTATGTAATAAATGCTCAAACTTAATCTTGGTAGTTCTACCCGAAGTGGGTTTACCCTATCTCATTAAGTGATGAGATTGAGTCAATAGAGATGTAATTCACAAGAAAAGCTTAGTTTCCCCGATCTCGCTTAACATTGCACTGTACAAAATGACCTCTTTAAAATGTGAAAATCATGATACCATTTTTCTATGTAATAAATGCTCAAACTTAATCTTGGTAGTTCTACCCGAAGTGGGTTTACCCTATCTCATTAAGTGATGAGATTGAGTCAATAGAGATGTAATTCGCAAGAAAAGCTTAGTTTCCCCGATCTCGCTCAACATTGCACTGTACAAAATGACCTCTTTAAAATGTGAAAATCATGATGCCATTTTTCTATGTAATAAATGCTCAAACTTAATCTTGGTGTTCTACCCGAAGTGGGTTTACCCTATCTCATTAAGTGATGAGATTGAGTCAATAGAGATGTAATTCGCAAGAAAAGCTTAGTTTCACCGATCTCGCTTAACATTGCACTGTACAAAATGACCTCTTTAAAATGTGAAAATCATGATGCCATTTTTCTATGTAATAAATGCTCAAACTTAATCTTGGTAGTTCTACCCGAAGTGGGTTTACCCTATCTCATTAAGTGATGAGATTGAGTCAATAGAGATGTAATTCGCAAGATAAGCTTAGTTTCCCCGATCTCGCTCAACATTGCACTGTACAAAATCACCTCTTTAAAATGTGAAAATCATGATGCCATTTTTCTATGTAATAAATGCTCAAACTTAATCTTGGTGTTCTACCCGAAGTGGGTTTACCCTATCTCATTAAGTGATGAGATTGAGTCAATAGAGATGTAATTCGCAAGAAAAGCTTAGTTTCACCGATCTCGCTTAACATTGCACTGTACAAAATGACCTCTTTAAAATGTGAAAATCATGATGCCATTTTTCTATGTAATAAATGCTCAAACTTAATCTTGGTAGTTCTACCCGAAGTGGGTTTACCCTATCTCATTAAGTGATGAGATTGAGTCAATAGAGATGTAATTCACAAGAAAAGCTTAGTTTCCCCGATCTCGCTCAACATTGCACTGTACAAAATGACCTCTTTAAAATGTGAAAATCATGATGCCATTTTTCTATGTAATATATGCTCAAACTTAATCATGGTAGTTCTACCCGAAGTGGGTTTACCCTATCTCATTAATTGATGAGATTGAGTCAATAGAGATGTAATTCGCAGGGAAAGCTTAGTTTCCCCGATCTCGCTCAACATTGCACTGTACAAAATGACCTCTTTAAAATGTGAAAATCATGATGCCATTTTTCTATGTAATAAATGCTCAAACTTAATCTTGGTGTTCTACCCGAAGTGGGTTTACCCTATCTCATTAAGTGATGAGATTGAGTCAATAGAGATGTAATTCGCAAGAAAAGCTTAGTTTCACCGATCTCGCTTAACATTGCACTGTACAAAATGACCTCTTTAAAAATGTGAAAATCAATGATGCCATTTTTCTATGTAATGAAATGCTCAAACTTAATCTTGGTGTTCTACCCGAAGTGGGTTTACCCTATCTCATTAAGTGATGAGATTGAGTCAATAGAGATGTAATTCGCAAGAAAAGCTTAGTTTCACCGATCTCGCTTAACATTGCACTGTACAAAATGACCTCTTTAAAATGTGAAAATCATGATGCCATTTTTCTATGTAATAAATGCTCAAACTTAATCTTGGTAGTTCTACCCGAAGTGGGTTTACCCTATCTCATTAAGTGATGAGATTGAGTCAATAGAGATGTAATTCGCAAGAGAAGCTTAGTTTCCCCGATCTCGCTCAACATTGCACTGTACAAAATGACCTCTTTAAAATGTGAAAATCATGATGCCATTTTTCTATGTAATAAATGCTCAAACTTAATCTTGGTGTTCTACCCGAAGTGGGTTTACCCTATCTCATTAAGTGATGAGATTGAGTCAATAGAGATGTAATTCGCAAGAAAAGCTTAGTTTCACCGATCTCGCTTAACATTGCACTGTACAAAATGACCTCTTTAAAATGTGAAAATCATGATGCCATTTTTCTATGTAATAAATGCTCAAACTTAATCTTGGTAGTTCTACCCGAAGTGGGTTTACCCTATCTCATTAAGTGATGAGATTGAGTCAATAGAGATGTAATTCGCAAGATAAGCTTAGTTTCCCCGATCTCGCTCAACATTGCACTGTACAAAATCACCTCTTTAAAATGTGAAAATCATGATGCCATTTTTCTATGTAATAAATGCTCAAACTTAATCTTGGTGTTCTACCCGAAGTGGGTTTACCCTATCTCATTAAGTGATGAGATTGAGTCAATAGAGATGTAATTCGCAAGAAAAGCTTAGTTTCACCGATCTCGCTTAACATTGCACTGTACAAAATGACCTCTTTAAAATGTGAAAATCATGATGCCATTTTTCTATGTAATAAATGCTCAAACTTAATCTGGTAGTTCTACCCGAAGTGGGTTTACCCTATCTCATTAAGTGATGAGATTGAGTCAATAGAGATGTAATTCGCAAGATAAGCTTAGTTTCCCCGATCTCGCTCAACATTGCACTGTACAAAATCACCTCTTTAAAATGTGAAAATCATGATGCCATTTTTCTATGTAATAAATGCTCAAACTTAATCTTGGTGTTCTACCCGAAGTGGGTTTACCCTATCTCATTAAGTGATGAGATTGAGTCAATAGAGATGTAATTCGCAAGAAAAGCTTAGTTTCACCGATCTCGCTTAACATTGCACTGTACAAAATGACCTCTTTAAAATGTGAAAATCATGATGCCATTTTTCTATGTAATAAA
>ARYC01021628.1:0-10499 GCA_000711775.1 Oxytricha trifallax
TTCAAATAATGAATATATTGATATTCTAAGTTGTTATGTGTTAAGTGTTTAGATAAGCTTCGTTGTAGTTTTATTATAAATTTTATATATTTAGACACTTCATTTTTTACTCTAATCTAGCAAAGTCTAAAATTGCTATTTCCAATTTTACATTGATGGCAAAATTTTACAAGATACACAAAAGATTTAGCTTAATAATTGTTTAAATAAGAAATTTCTTCTCCAGAAAAAATATATAAATCTAAATCTTAAATGTCAAAAAATTAATACATATTATAATTTTATAATTTAAATAAATTACCTATTATATTATACAATACAAACTAATGAAGCCAATGAGAAATAGCAATGAATGTGAATTTATAATTATATAAAAATTTAAAAGTCATCTTAGTGTAATTTCAAAAAAAAGAGTTTGATAATAGTATAGTATATACTTATTATAGTTATTTCGTAAAATGGTGAATTGTTCATTACAAAAGTTCAATTTAAATATTAATCTTTGCTTTTTAGATTATTTAATACAAATAAATTCGAAACTATTAAGAGGAAATCATTCAATATGATTGGATTGAAGA
This sequence comes from Oxytricha trifallax, assembly GCA_000711775.1. Classification (NCBI taxonomy): domain Eukaryota; phylum Ciliophora; class Spirotrichea; order Sporadotrichida; family Oxytrichidae; genus Oxytricha; species Oxytricha trifallax. Next base: position 579 of record ARYC01021628.1, read on the forward strand.
GAAAAAGATGTTAGCATTGGCAAATTTATAGACTTTTAATAAAATCGAATAAATAAAATATCTATCAATTTTGGATACAGTTTAGTCAATAATTTCGAATACTTTTAGAATCTAAAAGTTAAAATAAGTTTCATAGATCATAAGAAATAAGCTTTTAAGTAATTCATAGAAATTTAAGTGATATTGATAATCATCATTAAAACACAATAATTGCAATAAGTCAGTCAATCTATCCTTACTCAAATTGTGCAAGAATCTGAGAATTTTCAGAGTGTTCTGTTTATTGAGTATAGAGATTGTTATAAATTTTGGATTGAAATGATTCCTTTTACAGATTTTAATTTGATAAAGTAAATAATTAATCGTTTTTATAAAAATATTGGTACATTATCGATGAGTGTTAGAGTAAACAAATTTGGTGCTGTTGGGAGACTTTAAGGAAGTTAATATAGTGAAATAGAATCTTATCAAACATTCAAATGGCAAACTGCATATAATTAAGATTATAACATTCTAGCTTAACAAATAAAAAGTTAATAATGTATAACTATTTTTTAGTTAATTATTCATATAAGTTTTGATTTAAATACTTAATGTTATATTATTAATAAAATACATAAAGAATAGGTAAATTCAATTTAATCAATCCAAATTTAAATTAAATTATTTTATAACAACCTCTTATTTAATACTCATTTAATTGATATTAAATTTATTAGTGTTGATTTGAAAGTGATTTGGTTTTACTTAAATTAAATAAATTAATCATTTTAATATTTTAAAAGTGAAAGCAATTGCAAGAGCTACCTCTGCTCGCATCGAATATTGAGACTGCATACTTTTGTAAATTAGATTGTGCAATAACCTAAACAAATCAGCCTAAAAGATTGAGTATGGTCGCTTGTCTAGTATTGATCGTCTAAAACACTGCCGCAATTTATTGAAATAGCGCTAAGCAAATAGGCATTCTTTACAAGATATTAATGCTCAATAGAAAAATATAAGGGTGCTTTCGTTGTGTGAAGTATATAAGCATAGCACTCGAAATTCAACAATCTGAGTACTTATGATAAAGACTACAAGAACATGAGATGTTAAGGAGCTGAGAATAGGGATACTAAGATGGGATAGACGACCGAAAGGCTAGTTGTTTAGCAGTAATTACATAAGATAAATGGGCGGAATCACTTTAATAAAATTCGTAAATGTAATTTCTCTGTACATTATATAGCAAGAGGATTAACAAAACAAGTACAATTCCATATTGTTCATCTAAAATCTGTACTTTTTTTTAGAATAATTATGCAAGAAAATAAACTTGAAATTTACAGTGTCTGCAATCAAATGCCTTAAATACTTTGCAGAATGTAAAAATTAAACTTTATTTAAATGTAAATGAAATAAGTGCTAGTTATAATAATAAATATTTTAAAGATCAATTATTTTATCTGAATATACATACCTATTATTTATTTATTTTATTAATAGTTACATGATTACAATTTAAATATTTCTACGACACATTAAATCCGCTTATTGAGTGAAGTAAAATTATAATAACTTTATAATTATTTTGTAACCACACTACATCTTACCCAAATATAAAAAATAAACAAATTAAATTGTAAAATAAAATTAAGAAAATAATAGGTCGTTAAATATTTCTTAAGAAATTGATAATTTAAATATGACATTCTATAAAAAGAAAACACATTACAGTATTGTTAATTATCTTATTTTGAGATAACTTAGGGCATAAACAATTGTGAGTCGAACTCTAAGAATTTTTTTCATTACTTTAAGAATAAATTGCATACTCTGAAAACTTTGTGAACTTAATTATACTTTATAATTACATATTTGTTTTAAAATTTTAATTTAAATATATAAACTAAAACACGAAATAGAATGTCAAAAACCCACAATAATTCAAAAGAGTAGTAGTAGAGTGCTTCACAGTGATCGAGAAATCACATAACCTGGAACTAAACACCAAAAAGACAGTGCTTCAAAGTGATGCAAAGGGGTTTGAGAAAGAGATCTAAATAGAAGGAATTAAAAACAGTCTAGGAAACAAAATATCTGGGACTCAACATTTGTCTGAACACACAGAACCTACTAAAGAACACGTGGAATGACATTAAAAAGCAGACAGAATTCTATTAGAGACTGACAAAGTCGAGCAATAGCTCGGTGAACGACACGATTATGATGGCTTAGATTAGGTCCCTAATGATTTACAAATATACCCCTTTAGTGGCTGCATAATTCGTAAAAATCGAAGAGATAGGAAAAATGGAACTGCTACTTAAGAGAATAACATTTAAAACGCCAAGAGACAATCGGAATAAAATACTAAGGAATGTAACTCAAAAGAAGGAAACTAGCACGAGTGAAATAATAAGAGACTTAGTTCAGAAAAACTTAAAGAAAATCAATCTGAACATTGAATAGTTCCTAAGGCCAAAAAGAGCAAAAGACGAAATAAAACAGAAATGTGGTGAATTACAGAAAAGAAAGAAAATATTCTTGACAAAGAACGTAATGGACACGATGATGGCAGTAACTCAAGGGAAGACAACAGTGAATTATGGCATGAGCCATTACTGCAGTATGCACAAGGTCTTGGTAGACGCCAATCATATGAGGAGATGTGATCTGCTGAATCAAGCAGGAGACCCAACAAGATTCTCAAAACTGTTAAAGGAGAATACACTATTTGACTTAGAAAGTCATAAATAAATAGAAGTCATAACTAACATGATATGGTTAGATCAGAGGATAAGACAATTAGAAGTACGGAAGTACTATCAACCAATTAAGAAGCTATTTAGAATGACTTACGTCAAGAAATAAGGAGCTGACTTTGATGAAAATATATTGAATATGATTTGATGAGCAATATGAATATATAAGTTAGAGAACCCCAAGAATTATATAATGAGAGAGAATCAAAAAGGTTGATCAAGGAAGCAGATACAAATGAAATAGAGGCAGGGAAATGCAATGAGATTGATCAATTAGTCTGGCTCCTTCGAGTTATTGTACTTTTTGGTAATTACGCATAGTATTTATTTTGCAATTTAATTACCTAATGTATTTTACTACTACTACTACTACTACTACTACTACTACTACTACTACTACTACTACTAAAACATGAAATAAATAATAAATAATTGTAAAAAATCTTAAACTCATACAAAAATGGCATATCTTTTACTCAACTATTAAAAAAAGCTGATTCTGCACAAATCATTTTATTTGTAGCAATATATTAGGTTTACTGAGATAAGTGGTTTTAAAAATAGATATTGATAACGTAAAATTAAGCCAAAATTAATAGATTTGATAATTATAATGTTTTTACTTAATTAGTGCTCTTACAAAACTCTTATATAATCAGTTAATTGTAAAAAGTAAACTTCTTTACAATTATTTTTATGCAAATAAAATTACTTAGCTTAGCTAAGCGATTAGGTTTATATAATAAATCAAAAGAATATCTGCTGCAAAAGATCATAACTGACAAGATTAATTCTATAAATTTTTTTACTAATATAAATCATACATAAAAGGAATTATAGATAAAAAAGTGAATGATAATAATATAAAAATAGTGAAAAATGAAAATAAATTCTTATTCTTAATGTCAAGTTTTTAACAATGAAGATAATGCAGCTATAATTCCTTCTTTATAGCTTGTTAAAAATACAGTTTCTACATGATAATTAATCAGATTTGTTGTATAGTCCAAACTTCCCTATCTTTTCTTTTAAAAAAACCTTATATATATTTTCAATAAATTTGTAGTGACTAAACTTCAACAAAGTATTCTTAGTCTGGGAAAACTATGATATTTAACAGTCAAAAAATAAAAGAAATAAGGTGAACCATCATATTTTCAATTCATCTGATAGAAATTACGAAAGAAGAGGAAATGTAATGTCAGTGGGCTCCAAACTACAAAAGTAAAGAGAATACAACTGTTGGGAATAAGTCAAATTATTGATAAAAACTAGCTCTTTTTATTCGACTTAGTAGAACTATTGAATTAGAACAGCCAAGAAAAATTTAATAACGGTAAAAACATTCAAAGATCAAATATCGACGAAGATAATTTGTTGTTCTGATAACTAAATATATAATAATAATAATAATAATGTGATCACATTGAGGTCTCTGGAGATCCCCGATTTTAAAAAGCTAAAGAGCTTTATAAGGCACAAGCCCTATTAGTTTTTTGGAGAGTCTCTCCTGGTATACTGAGTCTTCATCTTCTGCCTCTTCTACTTCCTTTTTCTTTTCCTCTGTTTCTGTTTGTCTTTCTCTTTCTCTTTCTTGATCTTCCTTTCTTTCCTCTCTTCTGATTAATGATTTAGACGTGGTCTCCAAGATCTTTGATCTAAATTGAGAATCAAAGTGTTTGACATTAACGGATAATTTAAGGTCTTTGTATGCTATTTGTTTTTTGCATCTTGTGGTGATTAGTTGGATTAAGTCGCTTTTTAGGAAGTAGGCTTGTTTTTGTAAGTATTTCACATAGATCTCTATCTTATTAAGATGAGAGAAATAGTCTAAGCTGATCGATACGCAGCATTTTTCACTGGCTGTGACATTTTTAGGATGTCAATGTTAAATAATCTTATGAAGACTTCTAGTTCGTCTGGGGTTTCTACAGCTGAGTTGGTTTTGGATTTGATGTGTTCAGCTAGTTTACCTTTATTCATGTTACCATCTCTATCATTCTATCTTTATGTATGTTGCCAGAGATTGATGTTATTGCTAAAGAGAATCTCTTAATGAGGTTGTATAAACTGCTGTTGATTGTTGTAATCCATATGTAAATACAAGACTCTCTGGTTTCAAATCTATCTTGAAGTTATGCTTTGGTTATGGACTGCATGCCTGTTTATAATTAATATTAATTATATTAATTTATTGTATCATTTAATATCTGGATACATATTTAGTACTAAACCTTAATTTAATATACGTGTTTAATTTCCTATTTAGTACTAAATTTCTTCTGTGAAGTATTTGACGTTATAGATTAATTGTACTTTTTAGACTGAGTGCGTCATGGAGTGATTCATGTATTTTCTTTCTTCTTAGTTGTCTGACTCTATGTAGTAGGTATGTTGGCTAGAGTCGTCAATGTAAAAACTGTGGTTTTAGTTGTCGTCGTATCTTTGTTTCTCCTCCACGGAACTCCAGTCTTCCTCGTTATCTGAGTAGATTACCTTTTTTGTGATAATTTATCTGTTTCCTCTAGTGTAGATGCTATCTCCATCTACTATGTAGGATTTATTACTATCTAATTCTGAGTAGGTATCTACTGCCTTTGTTGCATGGTGAACTGGTGCTGGTGGCTGCTCAGAGTTAGTTGATTGGATTCTTTCGAGGTGTTAGTGGGGTTTTGTTGGAGTGTGTTGGGGTTTAATGAATTTATTGTTAATTGAAGCAAGTCTCGGAATAGTTGTTGAGTCCACAGTTATATTATTTCGGTGTTGTTTTCTTTGTCAAACTGTATATTTGTAAGGTATATCTGAAATTGGTTGACAATCGAGAAGCCTTTTCTTATGAGTTTTCTGGCTATGAAAGTTAGTATTTTAAGTATTTGGAGTCCCCATTATTCTTAGTTTTGTTTGATGATATCAATTGTATATAGTGCTAAGTGTTTGTACTCATTGTTTTCGACATCTTCTTGGATGTTGTCTCGTCATGTTCTGCTCAGTATACCCATTCTGTGTTTCTAATTTTATTACTATATATATATATATTAAAATATAATTTAAAAAGAAATTAAAAAGGGCGCAATTAAACAGCGGGAACAAGATGGAAGCAGACAGCGGACAAACCATTGGAAGAAGAAAGTTAAAAGTACACATGGATGGGGAAGAAAAGACTAGACCGAAAGCATTGAAATCCATATAAGAATACTTTGAATATTCAAAAAAAGGATTGGCAAATCAACTTCAATAAAACCAAAATGTCTAAAGATTAAATAGTCATAAAAACTTAGACAAATTTAGTGTCACTATTGACAACAACCGTCAGCTTCATTTTTTCCAACCATAAAGAGAAGTCGAGGGGTGGGCGAAAAGAAACGAGAGGTTTGCCGAAAACCAGACAAGTATGAGGAGAATAAATACTATAAATAACAAAAGATAGATAGCAACACAGCAGATTGAACTAAAGATATGTTTGCAAAATGTTATGGGACTAAGTTCAAAATTAAAACAAGACTAGATAATGAGAGAAATAGAAATCAGGTAACCGGACTTTGTTGGTCTAGTTAAAACTAGACTGGAAAGAATAATAGGCCTGAACAGCAAAGATATCACATAAACACAACTAGCGAGGAACGGAGGAGTATTAACAATGAATAGTGGGAAGTACGAGATGAAAACTATCAAGACACTCAGACAATTCCTGGCATGGAACATACTAAATGTGGGTGGTGGATTCTCACTTCATATTATCACGATCTATATACCACCATACAATAATGAGGAGGTTAAGGAACTTGAGAATAGAATGATATTCATGATTAGGTCCATCAAACAGAAGTGCAACAAACAGAGGATCATTTTTATGGGCGATTTCAACTTCCACTTGATAGAAATAGGTAAAAAACTCAAGTAGGAAGGATTAAGAGAGTCATACCGGAAGGATTGGGAACTCACTCAAAGGGTAACCAACTTGATTAAGTGTTCTCAACGCAGAAACAGTTCATTGGGAATTGGATTAATTGAGACTAACAGACCACAAGATGGTCCTGGTAAGATTAAAAATAAAATACCTGGACGAAGATTTAAAGATGACGGACAAAGAAAGATCAGTAAGAATTACGGAAGTTAGGAAACAGTGCTGGAAGACATTCATAGATGAGGGAAAGCAGATGTCACTAGAAGATCTTGAACTACCAATAAGGAGATGCTTTGAAGACAAATTGGAAAAGTAAACTAAAGCCAAAAACTGGTATTAAAAGCCTCCATAATGGGCTATAAAGTGCAGAGGTATTGGTAGAAATGGGGCATATCTAGACGCTAAAGAGTAATGGAGTGATGCCATCAGAGACATGGAACATTGTCTAGAGAGAAATGATTTGAAGGGATTCTTTTACCTGGTGAGAAGACTCACAAAAAATAAAAAGCAAGCAGAACCTATAAAAGGACTTAAGATAAATGGTGAAAGAGTCTAACAAGGAGACAAGACCAGAAAATAAATATGTGAATTCTACAACGAATTATACAGAGACGATAGGGAACAAGGAACAATCACACAAATATCAGGAGATATTAGAATGAGAGAAAAAGAAGGCGATTAGAATTTTTGGGAAATTTCAGAAGTATACGAAAGTATACAATAATGCAATTTTAACAAGGCGATTGGGCAAGATGGATTTGATGGAAAAATATTAGCGAAATCAGGAATGATCAGAGAAACTGTGAGTCAGAAGATTGTCAACTGGATGAATTTGGGAAAGATTCCTCAGTATCTGAAGGAAGGAAGATTAATACTACTAAGCAAAATCCAAGGAGAACAATATCCCGAGATTGAGAACACAAGACCAATAGTAGTAAATTCACACTTAAGTAAGATCATTGAGAAGATGATTGTGAATAGAATCAATACTCTAAAAAGCCAGCTGCTTTAAACTGGGAACTATCAGAATGGGTTTAAAGAGAATAAAAGCACCCATATCAACTTAATTAGGCTATTAGAACATATAAAAGGATCCAGAAGGAAGAGCAAAAATAGAGAAGCCTATGTGTTTGTTGACGACGCATCAGAAATAAAAGTATTTTAATTTTTAGGGGATTTTTCAGTGGCTTGGGATAAACATAGATTTTAATGTGAATTATTTTGTTACTGTTTTAATCATTCACGAAATTATACTATGAAGTAGATTTTATGAAAATATGTAAGTGGCATAGGATTATAATAAATTATCTACAAATTAATAAACTTTAATAATTATAATTAATTATAAGAAAAAGTTAACTTAATAATTAATAATTATATTTTAATGATTAAGATTTTAGAAATTTCCAAAATATATAAAGCAGTTTCTAAATATATTGATAGTACTAAACCATTTGAAGGCTCTAAAGAATTTATAAAACAACAAAACTAATTATGTGCTCTTAACTTTATCTTGCAACCTTAGTTGGAGTAATAAATATATGATTGATCTCCTATAAGATGCCTATATTTAACTTTAAGATTTTTAACATAAGGAGCTAGAAGTCTGAATTGATAAATAGGAAGAGGAGCAAAGATGGAATCACTCAATGAATAAATGAAAGGGTTGAAGTTCAAGAAATGAACTTAAGATTCAGAAGTAAGACCTCATTTAGCATGGTAAATGAATATTGTATACTTAAAAGAAACTCTAGTTGGTCTATTTCTTCAAACTATGAAAGGCACCAAAATATCATTCCAAAAAACTATACTCTGTGATAAGAAGATTGCATTTAAAAATTAAGAGATTGAGTTGATAGAAATACCTAACTATCCAGAGATATCTGTTATTAATCTATACGAGGATGCTATGAAAGATAAAAAGTTGGTAGTTTACCTTCCAACAAAGTAACATCTCTCAAACAAGCTTCCAGAGAGGAGTTTATTCTTGTGTTCTTGGTACTTTGAGAAAAGTTATCCCAGAGAAATTATAGAAGAAGCTCACAAGAAACGCAACTTCATTACTAAAAGTTTAAAACAAGCAAGACATACTAATAAGTTTGGCCTGGCTTGCTGAGCTTAAGTCGCATCCTTATCTCTCTAGTAATCTTTGATTCACAACTTTGTAGAGAAACCTGGAACTGGTATATTTCTAATGAAAGAGAATGCAAAAGTTTATAGAGAGAGAGAAAGTCTCAAACTATTCATTAAGTTAGCAAAAGATTTTATAAAGAGGTTTATAAACCTGATGAAATGAACATAGATGCTGGTGCTGGTTAAAAAGAGAATGAGCACGGGTAACAGTTAACAACTAGAGGAAAAATAGAAAGATCAATCAAATTCTAGTAAATGAGTTCGCTTAATATGCGAAATCATTCATTTTTTAAGACAACCTAAACTTATTTATAAATATTTATTCTTTCTCTCTTGCATAAACTGTTTTCTTATCTTTACTCTCTCTTTTGTAGATAATATTAATCATCAACTGAATTGATAGGTAAATCATGCATTAGGTGATGATACAGCAACAGTTCATTGAAGTGGGATTTTATTAAACTACAGCAGAATTCGATTCCATTAAATTATGAGCTTTAAGGAAAGTTTTAAACTGGATTTATATCTAAAACTTCATTAGCTTTATCAGACTCTTTAGTCTCATAAACTGAGATATTATGAGCAAACACGATGAATTCTTTCTTGCTGAATTTATCTCTTAGCTTATGCAAGAACGTTAACTAAATACTACTCTCTCTGAAATGAGCGAGGATATATAACATAAGTTTTTAAGCCTGAATCTTCACAAATACTAGATAAAATTGAGTGAGTAACAACCTTAACTTTTTAGTCTTCGACTTATATGTTATCATACTTTGTACCAAGACTAATTAATAAAGGCATTAAATGTAAGTACTGCTTCATCAGCGTGTATGAACTTGATGTTATAAGTAATAGCTTTCTGCATTTAATCATAAATATAGTTTGAATTATTACTATAAAATGTCACTGTAAAATCAATCACTCTCTTCACTCTGCTGACAGTCTTGAGAGTAATATCACTCCTTCTATAAATATTAGCGATAGTCTACAGAGAGGTGCGCATGTCGTAAAAGTTGCGATGAAGTATCACAGCTTGCTAATCAAGTGGGAAGTGTGCCCAAAATTTAAGAGTCTTAGAGTCACAGAGGTAGTCAATATGCTGCTAAGAAAACTTTAATTTTCTTGCAGGATGTT
>ARYC01021629.1:0-21061 GCA_000711775.1 Oxytricha trifallax
TACTAAACCATTTGAAGGCTCTAAAGAATTTATAAAACAACAAAACTAATTATGTGCTCTTAACTTTATCTTGCAACCTTAGTTGGAGTAATAAATATATGATTGATCTCCTATAAGATGCCTATATTTAACTTTAAGATTTTTAACATAAGGAGCTAGAAGTCTGAATTGATAAATAGGAAGAGGAGCAAAGATGGAATCACTCAATGAATAAATGAAAGGGTTGAAGTTCAAGAAATGAACTTAAGATTCAGAAGTAAGACCTCATTTAGCATGGTAAATGAATATTGTATACTTAAAAGAAACTCTAGTTGGTCTATTTCTTCAAACTATGAAAGGCACCAAAATATCATTCCAAAAAACTATACTCTGTGATAAGAAGATTGCATTTAAAAATTAAGAGATTGAGTTGATAGAAATACCTAACTATCCAGAGATATCTGTTATTAATCTATACGAGGATGCTATGAAAGATAAAAAGTTGGTAGTTTACCTTCCAACAAAGTAACATCTCTCAAACAAGCTTCCAGAGAGGAGTTTATTCTTTGGTGTTCTTGTACTTTGAAAAATGTTATCCCAGAGAAATTATAGAAGAAGCTCACAAGAAACGCAACTCCATTACTAGAAGTTTAAAACAAGCAAGACATGCTAATAAGTGTGACCTGGCTTGCGGAACTTAAGTCCCATCCTTATCTCTCTAGTAATCTTTGATTCACAACTTTGTAGAGAAACTTGGACTGGTATATTTCTAATGAAATAGAATGCAAAAGTTTATAGAGAGAGAGAAAGTCTCAAACTATTCATTAAGTTAGCAAGAGACTTTATTATGAAGTTTAAAATCCTGATGAAATGACCATAGATGCTGTTCTGGTTAAAAAGAGAATGAGCACGGATCCCAGTTAACAACTAGAGGGAAAAAATTAAATTAATAAATCAAATTCTAGTAAAAGAGTTCACTTATTATGCGAAATTATTCATTTTTTAAGACAACTTAAACTTAAACTTATTTATAAATATTTATTCTTTCTCTCTTGCATAAACTGTTTTCTTATCTTTACTCTCTCTTTTGTAGATAATATTAATCATCAACTGAATTGATAGGTAAATCATGCATTAGGTGATGATACAGCAACAGTTCATTGAAGTGGGATTTTATTAAACTACAGCAGAATTCGATTCCATTAAATTATGAGCTTTAAGGAAAGTTTTAAACTGGATTTATATCTAAAACTTCATTAGCTTTATCAGACTCTTTAGTCTCATAAACTGAGATATTATGAGCAAACACGATGAATTCTTTCTTGCTGAATTTATCTCTTAGCTTATGCAAGAACGTTAACTAAATACTACTCTCTCTGAAATGAGCGAGGATATATAACATAAGTTTTTAAGCCTGAATCTTCACAAATACTAGATAAAATTGAGTGAGTAACAACCTTAACTTTTTAGTCTTCGACTTATATGTTATCATACTTTGTACCAAGACTAATTAATAAAGGCATTAAATGTAAGTACTGCTTCATCAGCGTGTATGAACTTGATGTTATAAGTAATAGCTTTCTGCATTTAATCATAAATATAGTTTGAATTATTACTATAAAATGTCACTGTAAAATCAATCACTCTCTTCACTCTGCTGACAGTCTTGAGAGTAATATCACTCCTTCTATAAATATTAGCGATAGTCTACAGAGAGGTGCGCATGTCGTAAAAGTTGCGATGAAGTATCACAGCTTGCTAATCAAGTGGGAAGTGTGCCCAAAATTTAAGAGTCTTAGAGTCACAGAGGTAGTCAATATGCTGCTAAGAAAACTTTAATTTTCTTGCAGGATGTTATCAATAGCTAATTAAAATACTAAACAGTTAGCAAGCAGTGATACCTCACAGTAGAGGAACTCTTATATAAGAGCTCAACATTTGAAGTATAATTTATCACTTATATTATAAATACTCAATCCTTATTTAATCTTAAACACTAAAACTAAATATTTCCCATAATAAATTTAATAATAGTTCGCCAATTTCTATTTCTTATTTTGCAAAATAGTCAACTTACCCCAATAAGACTCAAACTTTACCCAACAAATCAAAGCTCTTAAACATCTAATTAAGGAGTTTTGGGGTTTAGAATGTAATCTCTATATTTTCCCCGTGGTAGCTTCAATAAACTACTGTATTTGGAGAAATATCTTATTACTGTTTTCTTCTGGTTCTCATCAATCATTTTGAAAGCAGGAAGCTCTTCAAATGCAGAGAAACCATTATATGCACATTTTACTCGAGGGTAGAAACTTTATGTTTGAACTGCTTCGACTGACTCCTTTGCGATAGACAAAACAACCTACTTCCTAAGCTCAGAGGTTATGATAGAAAGCTCTATTAGATAGTCAAAAATTTTATAATTTAATAATAATAATAATAAAAACTTAATATTTAATTAAATCGCGTTGTTTCTGTGTTGATTGTAGTTTTCACACAAAAATATATTTGGTTAAATAAAAAAATTGAGTTTAAAAATAGCAAAATTATTTAGAAAACTATAATTTAATTATTAAATTAAATATCTTTTAGAATGATCATTAATTACACTTGCGAGAGCTGCTACAGAATTTTTAACTCTAACACAAGAAAGCCAAATCTGTTACCTTGTGATGACAAAGCTGGCAAGAAGTTAAAATAAATATAAAATTAGAGAAAACAATATCAACTGTTAAATATAAGAATTTATTTATAACTTTAGAATACAAGGGAAAATATAAATTTAAAGAATGTGTTGAAAGCAAGATGTTATCAGCTATTACTTATGAGTAAAACTCCAGACCTCTTATATAGTGTTTGAACTCTTCGCATACTTTTGAAACTTTGAATTGTGTTAAAGTCAACAAATTTATTTAGAAAAAGCTTTCTGACCTGGATTTTGTGACGATTGTTTATGATAATCATCCAGATATGTTTGCTTTTTTATATTGTATAAATATTTATAAAGCCAATCAATATTTAAAAAAAACTCCCTTATTCTATACTACTGAGATCAGTGAGCCTAATTTATTTGTGAAATTTGCATAACTCATTAGCACAAATTTCATAAAGGTGGAAACAAATCCTATTTCACTAAGCCCTATTATGAACAGTATGTGAAAAAGACTCTAACTGATTTTGAAGCTACAATCATGAACTTTCAAACTCACTTAAACAATATCTTGAGCTTGAAGTAGAATAAAGAAAACAAATTAAAATTAATCTCCAGATTTTCTTATAAAATTTAAAGGAAATTATTCTATATTTAGAGAATTAAGCTGTTAAAGATAAAGATTTCGTAAGGTCCTTTACTTTAGTCTTATAAAGCAGTTTTTGATTCTTTTTCTGATCGTATTGAGCCAATACCTGATTTTAAAAAATAAAGCATATTTTGGATTACTGTAGAAATAGAATTGATTTGAAAAATAAATCAATAATTAATTCTGATTATATAATTAAATTCTAACATCATCAATGTAATAATTATACTTTATTTGATATTGATAGTGAATTTATTATATAGAAGGTCTAAAAAAGTGCTGATTTTTTGTTTGAGCTCAAAATAAAAAGTATCATTCTTTGATGAAGAATTCATAATTAATTGCAAAGGTTCGCCTCTGCTAAATTTGAGGGATCTATCATGAAAAAATCTTTTAAATAATAAAGCAGTAGAGTATGAATTTAGTAATTGCTATAGTTATTTTTAATAGTTTTGTTTAATAATTATTTTTCCCTAAATCACTTTTAGTATTATGATAGTACTCTTAACAGCATTAAATGTTCTTGCTCAATATGCTGCAACCATAGTTGGAGTAATAATGGTACAAATTCAGCTTAAAATTCAGTATACCAAGATATTCAACAGTCGAGATGGTTTCAATCAAACACTATGGCATAGACTTTACCCAACTAAAATTTAATTTATCTTCTTAAACTTAAGCTCAAAGATTATCTGAAAATTTTGAGATTTAAGGAGCAGCCAATCCTAGCTAACTTTATAAATAAATTAAATGAAATTAAAAAAAGGGGAATTAATTTGCTTTGAATGTTTATCAAATAATCCATTCGCTTATTGTTAATTAAAAATTAAATCTAAGCATATTATTTTCAATTAACTCTTTCAGTTATACTAGCAAATAAACTCAAATTAAGGTGGTTTTGCTCATTCTGAACAGAGTGTGAACCATATTCCATCTTAGCCACTCCCCCAATAAAACTTGAATAAAGCTCAACCTCTTCAATAAGATGCAAGCGTGGAAAGTAGCTCTTAAAATCAAGTTGTTTAGTAAAATTAAGTTATTGCAGAGGAAGAGTCTTCTGAAGAGATATCCAACTTGAGAACTCTTATTAATAACAATTTTACTAACGTTATTGTTTTTAAGCATTGATCATAACAAATGTTTTTAATGGAAATGGATTAAAATTCAGTATTTAATTATTTATTTATTTACTAAATTGTTCCTGATATTTCTGATGAGCTTTAAAATTTACTACTTATATTTTTAAAACGAAGATACTAAGAATTCATTAGGCAAGTAGATATTAAGGTGTAGAAGCATCAAGACTCTATACTATCCAACTTAATCCCAGATTAAAATAATGCTTCCTTTAAACTTTTGTATTAAGGAATTAAAGATAGGTTTTTACAACTGAGAATCTTCAAAGAAAAATAGAATATTTTAATAAATATAGCTAGAAGTAAATTTTGTAAAATCTTGAATTTTTCATAATAGTCTAATTGTATAAAATACGCTTAAATTTTATATTACATATAGAATCTTAAGTAAACAGCTTCAACATAATTTTCATTCTCAGCAATCATAATCTAAAAAATTAAAACTAAGATTTAAAATATATTGTAATAAAGATCAATAATTTATCATGGCTAAATTTTTTGTGGATTTTCGAGTACAATAAGAACTTTTCTTCAGCATAAAACAAATAAACTTATTTTCCATAAATTGTAGAAATAAAATTATACAGAAATTTTAAATATAAAACTATATTAATTCGAAATAAAAGGTTACAGAATATATTTACAAGTAAGCATGATTATTGCTAATTTTAATAGTTATTATCAAATTAAACTTATATAATTAGCACATTATATGAGAGATAAAAGGGTTTGCTTAAATTTTTATAAATTTAGCTTATTTAATTTTATATGCAAATCAATTAATCTTAAATTATAAAAAGAATAAATTATTGGTCATATTAATTATGCTCTCGATGAGACATTTTATTTTGATAATAAAATTTCTAATTAATTCAAATGTCCCTCGGCCAGACTTTACATTATAAAACTTTCCTTGCATAGATGAGCATCTTGGCGTGGGTTTTTTTTGCTTCCTTAGTGATAGGATCAGGAAGGTAGTTGAACAGCCTTCAAAAGCGAGATGATGAGAACCACACAAGGCAACGATAAAATATTTTCTCCTCCTAGGATAGGACATAAGCAACAACGGCGTAAGGACAGGAACTATATTCCCAGAAGAGTTTTACCCAGCAGCCCTATTTTAAGCGATCTCAGCTGAGCTGAATCTCACAGGCTCTGTTTCAAAATCCGTAATGCCAACTCTGTGCTCATATACTGATCACGAGGGTAAGAGATACGGGGCTGACCAGATTTTATCTACATGACTGCCACGTCATCTCATTCTGAAATATGTCACGCATTAAAATGATGGTTTGATTTAGTATTAAATAGTGATGTGTTTAAATTAATTTGAGATTACTCAACATTCAATAATTATTCATTTAGATTTTTTTTAATTCTCTAGAGTCATTTAGACTTTTATAAAAATAATATTCCATATACTTATATTAAGTCTGATATTTATACTACGAAATTTGATTATTGGCATCTAAAATACATCCATTAAAATAATTTTGTAAAAAATAAAACTACAAAGTTATTATAATATGAGTACATCTGATTGGTGAAATTTAAATTATTTAGAAATCATTAATATTTGTAATTAGTGCCATTTAAAAGTGGGAATTCGGCTATATTGGGCTTATCCTTAAGAGAATTCAATATATGATTGACTTTACTTTTAATGGCATTATTTGACCTAATAAATCATAAAGATAAAAAGTGTTTAAAAATTAATTTACTTTATATTCAACTACACTTTGACAAAGAATTAATGAAATTTTTTCCAAATTCTATAACTTGGCAAATTATTATATCCAATTTTTTGTCCTGCTTATATAAATTCCCATCTATGATTTTAACACTAATTTGTCTTATTTTATCAGATTAAACTTTCATGAACTTAAGCTTATTTAATTGTTATAAAAATCAATTTCTCAAATAAAATGTAAATATATATGTTAAAAATGTTTATCTTTGACGATCAGGCTTTCATCTTCTCACTAAACAAGAAGAAAGTAATGCATAAATTAATTTAAGCTACTCAAATATATATCTTTCTGTTACCCATTAGAGCAATTATTTTTTAATCTTTTCTTAATTTTAAATAAAATAATTTGTGTGCTTTTGGATTGGGAAGCATTTAAATATGTTAAAATTCTCTTCTTTTTAATTATTTAAGATATATTAATAACTGAAATTTTTTGGGGATTTTAATATTTATAGAAATCTTAGAGATTTAAATTAATATTATTAAATCTAAATTGTAACACTGACCATAGTCAATGCTATTCGAATTTAGGGAGAGGTTTTGTGTTGCCACCAGAGTTGAGAGGTGAAATAGTAGTTGATCCTAATTCTGAAGGAAGATATAAGGGACAATCGAAATTAATTATTCGTTTTAATTAGAAAAAATACTATGAGTTATTTTAGTCCAATATATATTTGGGGATGTTTAAATTGATTTTTGTTATGTTGACCATCTATCAAAAGGAATCAATCAAAGAATAATTTTATGTTATTTCACTGTAAAAGTAAAATAAGAAAATTAATTAAAAGGACCACCAGTTTATATATCCTGGGTGATTCGGCTAGTGATGTGAGGTCTGATCTTATTCAACAATTTCTAGTTTATTAGTAACTAATATACATCAACTAAACAAAAGGCCCGAGAGTAAAACGGAAGAATTCATCGGGTAAAGTGGAAAAGTTGAAAATTTTGGAAATAAGCTCTTAAGGACTATATTATCTAAATTAAGTGCCACTTTCTTGGTGTACTAAGTAGTGTTAATGAAGTATTTTTGTCTTTCTTTACAATTAATTAGAAAACTTGTTTAATTTTTGAAGGAGCTCCTTTCTTTTTGTATTTTTGAGATAGAGGATATGCTTAATCTCTAAAAATGAATTTAATAGTCAATTTTGAAGAGCAAAGGGTTAAGTTTCTTCTGCATTTAGAATAGTGAAGTGAAAACTACAAAGGACAAGTCCTATCCAGATGAATAGCAAATCTTGGTAAGATGTTTCCCTTATATATTCTTATCAAGATTGTAAACCACCAGTTTGTCACAACCGTAGAACCGGATTTTCCACAACTAGGTAAAATGAAGAGTCTCCGTAAATAAAATTTTTCTGACCACAAAGTTTATGAATCTCTTGATCTAAAACTCCATGTCAATTCATTAAGTGACTTAATTAAAAGAATTTGGTTTGATTTATAAATAAACTGTGATGATAAAATTAATATGGATATATATATATATCCAATAGCTCTATTATTTTACGTTAGATTTTGCAATCTGAGACGGGTTTAAATAGTCATTTTATTTATGAAACATTTGAGGAAGCGACTAATTTTGATCTAAAGTTAACCTAAATTCAGAATTTTAAAGTTTTAAGCTAGAACGTGAGATAAATGTATTTTTAATATTTTCTTTTACCAAAACGCTGCGCTAATTTTTAAATAATTATTATAAATTAAATTTAATTTCACAAGATTTTTAAATAATTTATAGGTGTATAAAAATTTATTTATAAATTTAATTTCAAAAAATACTAATCGAGCAATACTGTATTAATATTTAATAAAAACAGTTTTTAATTAGTAGATTACTATATAATATAATTTTGGCTTTAAACTTTGAAGCTATTCAATTTTTTAGATATAAATTTTTTTTCATTTCATCTTTCAATCACAAACGAATAAAATCAAACATTTCATTATTCACAATAAAATTACTTATTTTGAAGAGCAATTATGATTAAATTTGAGTTAGAATTTGTTATCTAGACTATCACTTTAACTTTTTATCTTCTCATGAGGTATATTCACGTCTTTGCAGTTAATGAGTAATTTCAAATTAAATTTAAAATATCATTGTTTAATACTAAAATCAAACCATCAATCTTAGTCGTAAAGTAGACGTATCTGAGTGAGTCGATTTGTCAATCCTTGACGTATTTCGTCATGAAGACCAAAAACTCTGAAAAACATCCCCGCTCCCCATTCCACATAACTCCAAACTGAGATGCATCCGAAGTAAGAGCCCCTGTTGTTAGTGCATTTCTGCACTAACGGCGGGAAGTACTTCCCGCAGAGCTCTGCTTCCTGTAAACAATTAAAAAGAGGGTGGTGAAAACACTTACCAATCAACGTCAGGACAATCAAAACCCCAAAACCCCTTAGTGAGGTTTATAAGTGCTTTGATTAGTAGAGTAAAGTTGGGGTTTTATTAGGGTTAGTAGAAAAAATAGGCCAGTTTGCAAAATGAGAAATAGAAATTAGCGATTTTTGGGGTCTATTTATGATGAGAAATATTTAGATTTACTGCTTAAGCTTAGGTATGGTGCAGTATTAATATAGACTAACTCAAACCAGTGATGAATTATTGTGCAATTGCAAAGCTATTGTGTAAGAGTGCTTCAACTGTAAGGTATCACTGCTTGTTAGCTGTTTAGCATTTCAATTCTGGTTCTTGATAACATCCTGTAAGAAAATAAAAGTTCTTTTACCAGCATATTGAATATCTCTGCGATTCTAAGACTCTTAAGTATTGGGCACACTTCCCACTTGACTAGCGAGCTGTGATGTTTCATCGCAAGTTTCCTGACATGCGTATCTCACTATAGACTATCGCAAATATTTATTGAAGGAATGGTATTACCTTCAAGACTGTCAATAGAGTGAAGAGAGTGATTGACTTTACTCTGCCATTTATAGTAATAATTTAAACTATATATATGATTAAATGCAGAGGTCTATTGATAATAACACAAGTTCATACACGCTGATGAAGCTGTGTTTACGTTCAACACCTTTAATAATAAGTCTTGGTACAAGAAGTACGATAATATAGAAGTGTATGACTAAAAGGTTAAGGTCGTCACTCACGCAATTTTGGCTGGTATCAGCGAAGATTCAGGCTTAGAAACTTATGTTATTCATCCTCGCCCTATTAAGCGAGAGCAGTATATAGAGTTCTTACATAAGCTAAGAGATAAGTACAACGATCAAGAGATCATCCTGTTTGTTGATAACCTCTCAGTTCATAAGACTAAGGAATCTAAGAAAGCATATGAAGAGTTAAAGATAACTCCTGTGTATAACGTTCCTTACAGTCCTCAATTTAATGGAATCGAATTCTATTGGAGTTAGATTAAGACTCACTACAAGAAACTCTTGCTGTATCACCTAATGCATGATCTACCAATCGACACAGTAGACTTAATACAGAGCAGTTGCAAGAGAGTGGTAAAGACTAGACTACGATATGTGCAAGGAAAGGAAGAATGAATGTTTATTAATAAGTGTTAGACTTAAACGAATGAATTATTTCATATATTAAACGAACTCTTAAATGGATTCGGCTTCTCTTTCTTTTCTTCCTCTTGGTGCTTTACTAGGACCCATGTTTCTTCTCTTTGTACCAGCACCAGCATCTATGTTCATTTCATCAGACTTTTAAACTTCATTATAAAGTCTTTGCTAACTTAATGAATGGTTTGAGACTTTCTCTCTCTGTGAACCTTTGCATTCTCTTTCATTAGAAATATACCAGCTCCAGGCTTCCCTAAAAAGTTATAAATCAAAGCTTACTAGAGAGATAAGGACGCTTCTTAAGCTCTGCTAGCCACGTCTCGCTTATGAGTATTCCTTGCTTCTTTTAATCTTCAGGAGAAATAGAGTAGCGTTTCTTATGAGCTTCTTCTATAATTTCTCTCAAATAATCCTCTTTGATTGTACCAAGAACACCAAAGAAGAAATTTCTTTCAGGCAACTTATTTGAGAGTTACTTCTTGCTAGGAAGGTAAATAACCACTTCATCATCTTTCATTGCATCCTCGTAGAGATTTGTGACTGAAATCTCTGGGTAGTTAGGTATTTCAATCAGTTTGATTTCTATGTTTTTAAAAGCTTTCTCTCCTCGCAGAGTATTGCTTTTAAGAATGATATTTTAGTACCTTCCATCGTTGGAAGGAATAGACCAACTGTATACACCGTTGATTAACATCAATTTATTTTACCATGCTAAGTAAGGTATCGATAGAGATCCTCCTTGCTTCTGAATCTTATATCATTTCTAGAGCCTCAACCCTTTTCATTTGTTCATTGAATAATTCCATCTTTGTTCCTCTTCAATTAATGAATTTCAAGTTTTAATTGATAGACTTCTGGATCCTATCCTTTAAAATATTACTATTAAATATGGGCATCTTATAGGAGGTCAACCCTGTAAAGATACGTGGAGAAAGTTCGCAGAAGCTGTAACAAACTTCAGAGATGGAGCTCCATTTTTATCAATTTAGTTCCATTAAATTAGTACTAAATTTGTTTAAATTTAATTAGTACCGGTACTAAAATCGTTTAAGTTTAATTGGTACCAATTTAATAGTACCAAAACTTAATTAGTACCTAGTTTTAATCCAGTGAGGTTTTAATGGAAAAGTTCCAATCTGGTTCTAAACTTAATTGGTACCAGTACCAACCTGAACTTTATCTGAGTTCGTACCAGAATCAAAATTATTAAGTGCAAAATTACAAAAATTATAGTTATAAACTGAGTATAAATATGAAGTCTTAGAGCTGAGATCAACCATCATTAATGCTGTAGCAACTCCTATATAGTCCAGCTATAGCTATAGAGGCTTTAAGAGCTTTATAATAGAAATTTAAATTTAAATTTAAACATGGCGGTCAACTTAAATCGTAGAGCGGCACTTTTAGGAGCAGGTCAATCAATGCTTAACTTTGGTTAAACCAAGAAACAAGAAATTATATATATTGAGAGGGAGGCAGAACTAAGAGCTCTTGAATTTGAAGCACAAGTTTTTATTATATAAGTTTAAAACATGAAACAGAAAGCTGAAATAGAAGTTTAAACATTAATAAAAGATGTTGAGGAAGAAAAGGAACAGCTTCAGATTTAAAGGATTAAAACTTTTGAATGCTAAGACTGCTAAAGTTTTTCTCTACTGATTCCAGTTTGAAGAGACATATGAAAGAGGTTCACTCTGGGAAAGCTAAGGTGTATTTTAAGCATGATAAGGTCGATGGCAGGTACTAGTGCACGACTTGTGAGAAGTCTTATACTCACTCAGCTAAAGTTAAGAAACATATGCAGAAGCATCACCTAAGTGAGTTCTTGATTTAAGATAAAGAGACTTAGAAATTAGTGCCCGCTAAAAGAAAATCTAATAATCTTGAGACTTAAAAAGAACAACAGGAGAAGCTCAAGAGGCAGAAGCGAATAGAATTAATGAATCAACCTGCTGGTAATGTCTTTTTAGCATGCTTTTAAGAGAGAGCCATGTATATTCCTGCACTAAATGCAGTAGACCTTAGCAGTTGTATTGAAAACTACTTACATATAAACGTACCTGCTAAAGCAAAACTCATAGTGGTTGATGACTATGCCTACAAGGTATATCCTTTCAGCTATCTCCTTAAAAACGAGCAGTATCAAAATGAGTTTGCTAACGAATATATTGTACTTAGAGAGGCTTAGAAAAAAGATTGCAAGAATTTGCTCAAGCTAGATGGTGTTATTTTAGGGTTTGGTTTCATCGCACTAAGGCTAAAAAAGTTTGAAATGACTCTCCGAGATTATCTATATTAAAACAGATACCCAGATGACTTGAATGATATTCTATCTAATATGATAAAGGGTGTTTAAGAACTTCACGAGCTTGGATACGTTCATAGAGATTTGAAGCCTGAAAATGTTATGCTAAACCTTTGCCCTTTAGAAGTAGTTGTAATCGATTTTAATAGAGCCTTAAGATAAGAGATTGTAACCTTAGCAAAGGTTCTTGGTACTCCAGGTTACTTCCCAATCAGAGAGAAATGGACTAATGGCTCTATTTAGTGGGATGTTTGGGCAGTAGCTGCAATAATTTTAGAGTGCGATATGGAAAGCATGACTTACATTAATACAAAATATGAAAAATAATCAATAAATCTAGCTGAGAAGCACATAAAACAAGATGATGTATGCTAAGAAATAAAGAAGATTGTAGAGAAGATAATAGTAAGAGCTCCAGCATATCCAAGACAATCCTTAGACGATATGCTCGAACCACTAAAGAAAGCGAGATTCAAGAGATACAACAAAGACAAGCAAGTAAAATTCGTGTGATATAATTAAACTAATACTCATTAAATACATATTAAAGTCTCATTAAACTTGCGTATTCTCTACTAACCCTAATAAAACCCCAACTTTACCCTACTAATCAAAGCACTTATAAACCTCACTAAGGGGTTTTGGGGTTTTGAATTGTAGTCTCTGTCCTTTCGCTGTGGTAGCCTCATAACCAAACTTGGTGTGGGAGAAAATACCTTATCGTTGACTTCTATGGCTTTCATCTTCTCACTGTTGAAAGCTGAGCACCACCTTCATCCTACTCCCTACTACCTAGAAAACTGAACTCACGCCAGGTAGCTCATCAATTGCAGGGAAATCCTTAACGTGCAGTCAACTCGAGGAGTTTAGGAACTGACAGATTGAACCCCGCCGACTGGCCCCTAATGCGGTGAACCCAGCAACCACCCACCTACCCTCAGCAGGCCTTAGTATAGTAGAAAGTTCTATTAGAAAGTCCTGAGTGAGATTGGTACCTCACCCAGCAATTAATTAACTTTCTAATTTAATAATATATTCATGTCTTATAGAACTTTCTATTTAATTTAACATAATCAAATTATATAAAACCTATAAATTAACTAATTGCCTTTAAAGAGTAAAGATCTTAGGTCGGGGTATATTATTATTTTATACCTTAAAAACAAATAATTTTATTTAATGGATTCTGGATAACATAGACTTAGAAAATTTATTAATTGAGAGTAGAAGGAGTTACTTGGCAGGAAGCAGAAGATTTACTGTTGATGAGATTAAAATATATGAAATATAATTTCCTCACAATATTATTAGGGAAAACATTAAAATCAAAAAATTATGAACAAAATTGATTCTTAAATAGATAATGAATTATTAAATTATATAAAATTTCAATTTTTCAATGGAGTTTGTCAATTATATTAAAATTTATTAATTACACGTTAAGATATTATGAATTATAAATACAGATGAAATCATATAGTGCAAGGTAAAAAAATAATTTTTATAATTATTTTTTAAATAAAATTTTCATTTATAAAATAATATTTAAACTTTATTATGATATTTGATAGAAATAACTTAAACTGTTAATTTATTAATCAATAAAATTGATTCTTTCATTGATATTTAACTTATTTTAATATTTAATATCATAGTCTTTGTCATAGGAGTATAAAAGCAAATAAATATCTTTAATTATAAATAATAAATTCAAATTTACAATGATCAGCACTCAAGCCTGCGAAATATGTGCCCACCTTTTTATTTGACTAGAGAAAACCTATCATGCTTCCCTGCAATGACATTGTCAGCCAAGAATTTAAATATATCTTATTTATTAAATATTAATAAATTACTTCAATAATGATAAACTGTCTAAATTCATAATAAATTTATAGATTATTTGCTAATTATTTTGCTAGTTAATGTATTCAAACTAAAGTACTCTTGAGAGCAGAAGCTCAACCAGATCACTGAGATTTGTTGGTTTGTTGTATGAATTCTTCCCACACTTTTGAAAACATAGATTTGAGCAGGTCAACAGCTTCATCTTGATAGGATATTCTGAAAAAGATTTCCTGGCAATAGTCTGTGAAGAGCATCAAGACCACTTTATAAAATATAGATTATATGTAATTTAAATCAATAGATTATGCTATTAAATTCAACTCATTGATATATATTAAGAAATAAAATTATTTTCAATACTATTTAAAAATTATATACTTAATTATGTATTCATAAAATAGGATTAATAAAAAGTGAAATTCTATTTTGTGAAACTTTTGTAGCTTTAGTTTTATTTTGGAATATATTTGTAATTCTATAATAGTAGAAATAAATCTTATATTAAATAACTAAAACATAAAATAATATAAAAAATATATTATGCAACTATGAAATTTTAAGTTCTAATCTCAAAATAAAGAATAGATAATAGTAAATATAAAAATAAAAATCATTACTACTACTTAATGCTAGATTTTTAATTTCTATATAACACTATCTTTAGTAAATCTTTCTGATTCTATTTAGTTTTCCAATTTTTTTAAATTTAATTAAGAGAATATTATTTCAAAAACAAACAGAATAAATATATATTATTATTGTACAAGTATAATTGAAATGTGAAAAATATAATTTACCAAGACATTTTAAATATTCGGGTAATATCTTAAATTTTTAAACATATTACAATCATTTTTATACATTTAAAAATGGATAAATTTACAATTATATGAGGATAAGTTAGTTTAGCTGCAGAAAGCAAACCATTAGGCAAGAGATAAAATTTTTGCAACCACGTGCACCTGCCAGAGTCAGCATCTAAGAATTCAATCTGTGGAAAAGATTACAATCAGAATGAGTTTGAAAAAAGAATCAATTTTTGGCCGCCCCTGCTGATGTTGACTATCAACTTATTATTAATCATTTGCTGATTAATGATGGGCAAGCATGGATCGTTCTAATTATTATACAATAACCAGCTATTCTTAAGATTCCTACTTGAAAGAGACTTGCATTTTCTTATTATGGTAGTGGAAGAAGATCAGGTTTGCAACCATAAATTTGGAGAGATGGATTTTAAAATTGAAATGGTGGCTGCTTCCATAAAAATGTTTTGCTCAAACATGAAGTAGTATATCAGATTGATGTTACGAAGCTTTCTATATTGGATAAATTGAGAAAGCTAAACTTTTGGGAGCTTGCTAAAGACTTTGAATTTATAGTCTGTGGTCTATTTGCAAGCAGTGAGGGGAAAGAAACCGTTAAAACTAGATTCACAAGCCAGCAAAAAGGTCTCCATGCAAGAGTATTAATTTAAGAGTTGTAATTCTTGAACAAATGCTGTGATAATTTCAATCTGCTGATTTATAAGATGACAGTTCATGAAATTTGGATGACTTTCTATGATAACGGATTAATTTGGTTGAAGGTACTTTATTTGAATGCTCTGTTTAGGAAGCCACTAATTCTCAGGTTTTTATCAAGGATGAATTTCCAAGTGAAATTCCTTATGCTGAGACTTGACTCCAATTGATAATCAGATAAACATTATTTGCTGGTGCTTCAGATACTAAATTGAAAGTTTGCTCAAAGAATGCTATGTATAATGAAAACATTTCTATAAGATCAATAGTTGCGGATTTCATATATTAGAATTGAATACAGGAAAAGAGAAACAGCTACAATAATCTCATTTGTGATTACAATTTTAGGAAATTTATAGAATATGAGGACTTTAACATGATCTCGCTTGACCTTTGTACTTTTATACCATTTTACCATCATAAAAAAAAGTATGAATATAAAAAAAATCATAAGCTTGAATCCATTATGAGTCTTAGAGTATTTTACCACAAGCAATCACATTATTATTGAAAGTCATAATAAAAGGCACTATTTTTAAAACTTCCACATCTAAAATCATTAAGTTAATTCATCCTAACATTTTCTTTTGCAGATAGCATTGATGCAGGCCGGAAGCATAGTTTAGATCATTCTGAAACAGATGAGAGACGAATATGATGAACTCAATCGGAGTACGAGTCTAGCATACTGTGGAAGCAACTAATAAATAATTTTATTCAGTAAAGTAATCCATTTACTTAGTCCCTCATTTTGCATCATTGCTACAGAAAGGAAGTATTTTCAAGAATTAGAATCAAAACCCCAAACCCCTTAGTGAGGTTTATAAGTGCTTTGATTTGTAGGGTAAAGGTGGGTCTTATTGGGGTTAGTAGAGAAATTAGATCAAATTGCAAAATGAGAAATAGAAATTAGCGAAATTTAGGGTATATCTATAATGAGCAATATTTAAATATACTGCTTAAGCTTAGGTATGGTACAAGTATTAATATAGAATAAGTCAAACCAGTGCTGAATTATACAGCCATAGCAAGAGTGCCTCAACTGTTAGGTATCACTGCATGTTAGCTGTTTAGCATTTTAATTCTGGTACATGAAAACATCCAGTAAGAAAATAAAGTTCACTCAGACTCATATTAACTACCTCTGCGACTCTAAGACTTTAAAGTATTGGGCAAACTTTCCACTAGACTAGCAAGCTGTAATATTTCATCGCAAGTTCCTGACATGCGCATCTCTCCTTAGACTATAGCCAACATTTATAGAAGAAATGGAATTACTTTCAAGACAGTCAACAGAGTGAAGAGAGTGATTGATTTTACAGTGCCATTTTATAGTAATAATTTAAACTTTATATATGATTAAATGCAGAGAGCTATTACTAATAACATCAAGTTCATACACGCTGATGAAACAGTGTTTACATTCAACACTCTCATTAATAAGTCCTGGTATAAAAAGTATGATAACATAGAAGTTTATGACTAAAAAGTAAAGGTAATCACCCATGCAATTTTAGCAGGTATAAGCGAAAATTCAGGCTTAGAGAGTTATGTGATTCACCCTCGCTCTATTAAGCGAGAGTAGTATATAGAGATCCTACATAAGCTCAGAGAGAAGTATAGCAACCAAGAGATCATCCTGTTAGTTGATAACCTATCAGTTCATAAGACTAAGGAGTCTAAGAAAGCTATGAAAAGTTAAACATAACTCCTGAATACAACGTTCCTTATAGCCAATAATTTAATGGAATTGAATTTTACTGGAGTTAAAAAAAGACTTACTACAAGAAGCTACTACTGCATCATCTAATGCATGATTTACCAATCGATACAGTAGACTTAATACAAAGTAGTTGCAAGAGAGTGAATAAAGACAAGACTACGATATGTGCAAGGAAAGGAAGAATGAATGTTTATAAATAAGTTGTAGACTTAAATGAATAAAATAGTTCACATATTAAATGGACCCTTAAAAGGTTAGGCTTCTCTTTCTTTTCTTCTTCTTAAGGCTTGGCAGGCCCTAAGTTTCTTCTCTTACTGCCACCTCCTGCATCTATGTTCATATCTTCTGGCTTTTAAATATCTTTATAAAGTCTTTTGCTAACTTAATGAACTGTCTGCTGTTTTCTATCTCTATGAACCTTAGCATGCTCTTTCATAAGATATATATATCAGTGCCAGATTTTCATAAAAAGATATATTTCAAAGCTTACTTGAAAGATAAGGATGCTTCTTAAGTTCCTCTAGCCAAGCTGAACTTATTAGAATGGCTTGCTTCTTCTAGTCTTCAGGAGAGATAGAATATCGTTTCTTATGAGCTTCTTCAAATATTTCTCTGAGATACTTCTCTTTTATTGTACCAAGAACACCAAAGAATAAGTTCCTCTCTGGTAGTTTATTAGAGAGTTGCTTCTTGGTAGGAAGGTAAACAACCACTTCTTCATCTTACATTCATAACTTATAACAGGAAATTGATAAATTTAATAAAAAACTAAATATATTAAAAAGTATTTGTATAGATCTGACGCAGGTGGAGATAGAGCACTCACTTAAAATGTAAGTTACAAAAAGAATATCTTTAATTTTTATTTATAAGTGGTCCTGCCTGGTAAGACCACAGGTGCAGCTGGACTGAGGCTTCATAGACAACAGAGAGACAAGACTTAGAAGACTTTAACGATATTTATTATGAAGATGAAGACGATGAAGATGAAGATTAAACTATATTAGAGAGATTTCCATTTTTTATTAGTATAATAAGTTTTAGTTTTAATGTTAATACAATAATTATTAATTTAAAGTTTTCATGTTATTAATCATGATTGCATCCTCATAAAGATTAGTGACTGAAATCTCAGGGTAGTTGGGAATTTCGATTAGTCTAATCTCTTTATTTTTAAAAGCTTTCTTCTCCTCACAAAGTATTGCTTTCAAGAATGAAATTTTGATACCTTCCATCGTTGGAAGGAATAAACCAACTGTATAATATATTAATAGACAACAATTTATCTTACCAAGTAAAGTGAGGTATCGATAAAGATCTTCTTAACTTCTGAATCTTAAGATCATTTCTTGAGGCTCAACTCTTTTCATTTCATCATTGAGTGATTCCAAATTTGCTCCTCTTTCTATTAATGAATTTTAAATTTTAATTTATAGACTTCTGGATTCTATTGTTTAAAATTTTACTATTAAATATGGACATCTTATAGTAGGTCAACCCTGTAAAGATACGTGGAGAAAGTTCGCAGAAGCTGTAACAAACTGCAGAGATGGAGCTTCATTTTTATCAATTTTGTTCCATTAAATTAGTACTAAATTTGTTTTAATTTAATTAGTATGGTACTAATTCCGTTTAATTTTAATTGGTACCAATTTAATAGTACCAAAACTTAATTAGTACCGAGTTTTAATGGAAAAGTTCCAAAATGGTTCAAAACCTAATTGGTACCAGTACAAACCTGAATTTATTCTTAGTTGGTACCATTATCAATATTATTAAGTATAAAATTAGAAAATTTATAGTAATAAACTTAGCATAAATATGATGCCTAACACCTGAAAATCAATCATTAATATTGCTGTGGCAACTACCATACAGAGTTACCATAACCAGAGAGATTTTTGCTTATTAATAATAGAAATTTAAATTTGAATTTTAAACATGGCTGCTAACTTAAATCGCAAAAAAGTTTCTCTTGGCAATGTATAATAATATATAAATTTGGCTAAACTAAGAAGCCAGAGATCATCTACATTGAAAAGGAACCAGAGCTTAAAGCTCTTGAGTTTGAATCAGAGGTGTTTGTTCTAGAAATAAATATCAGGAAGCAGAGTGTGGAAATAGGCATTTAAACGCTAATCGAAGTTGTTGAGGATTTAAAAGAACAGCCCTCAGTAGAAAATATTAAAGCTTTTTTAATGTGATTAATTCTAAAATTTCTTCTCAACTGATTCGAGCTTGAATAGGCATACCAAAGAGATACACTCTGGGAGAGCTAAAATGTATTTCAAGCACGGCAAAGTCGATGGCTGGTATTAATGCACAACTTTTATGAAGTCTATACCCATTCAGCAAAAGTGAAGAAACATATGCAAAAGCATCACTTAAGCGATTTCTTGATTCAAGATAAAGAAACTTAAAAGCTTATACCTGCCAAGAGAAAGTTAAATACTATTGAGTCATAAAGAGATTAACAGGAGAAACTCAAGAGAGAGAAGCTGCATGAATTGATGAATCAACCAGTAAGTAACACTATTAAAGCATGCTTCGAAGCGAAATCAATGAAAATTCTTGCATTAAATGCATTTGACATTAGCAACTGTATTGATAACTATTTGCATATAAGTGTCCCTTAAAAATCAAAACTTATTGTGATTGATGATTATGCATACAAGGTGTTTCCTTTCAGCTATCTCATTAAGAATGAACAGTACTAAAATGAGTTTGCTAACGAATACATGATTCTAAGAGAGGTATAAAAGAGATTAGAAGAACTTGCTAAAGCTTGATGGTGTTATTTTAAGCTATGGTTTTATTGCACTAAGGCTCAAGAAATTTGAAATGACTCTGAGAGATTATCTAAACCATAACAGATACCCAGATGATTTGAATGATACATTATCAGATATGACAAAGGTTTTCAAGGAGTTGCATGAACTTGGATATTTTCATAGAGATTTGAAGCTGAAAATGTTATGATAAACCTCTGTCCTTTAGAAGTAGTTGTTATTGATTTCAATCGAGCCTTAAGATAAGAGATAGTGACAATTGCAAAGGTTCTTGGAACACCTGGATACCTTCCAATCAGAGAGAAATGGACTAATGGCTCTGTTTAGTGGGATGTATGGGCAATAGGAGCTATTATATTAGAGAGTGATATGGAAAGTATCGCTTACTTTGGTATAAAGTTTGAAAAATAATCAATACTGTAAGCTTAGAAGCATATCAAGTAAGATTTTGTATGCAAGGAAATAAAAAAGATAGTAGAGATGATAATAATTAGTGCTCCCTCCTATCCAAGGTAAACGTTGGATGACATACTTGTGCCACTTAAGAGAGCAAGATTCCAGAGGTATAACAAAGACAAGCAAATAAAATTCGTTTGAATTAAATACAACTAATATTCATTAAACACTTATTAAATTCACATAAAACCTGCGTTTTATCTACTAACCCCAATAAGACCATAACTCTACCTACATATCAAAACATTTATAAACTCTACTAAGGGGCTTTGGGGTTTTGACTGATCAAGGAGTCAGACGGAAGAGGCCAATGATTAGCAAAATTCCAATAGGAATAAATTATAGTCGAATGGTTGATCTTGCCAGAGTCTTCATTTAACTAGTTAAAGATGGCCGCTTTGTTGAGAAAGTCGCAATTTGCTTTAAAATGATGCTCCCGATTACTTAAATAGTCTATTTCAGCTCTAGTAAATTATGATGAGACGAAATTTTCAAGATAAGCTGCTTTATCATTGATGCTGGATGACCAGGAAATGAGAAATTTACTTGACTTTCAACTAGAATGTGTGAATTTAATTCCAATGCACAACTTAAAGCTAATATTTACTCTAGCAACTTATTTATATGCGATGAGTAGTGTGATTTAATATATTTATACATAGACTTTAAATTCTTTTAAATTTAAGTAAAATCTAAGAATTAAAGCCTAA
>ARYC01021630.1:0-19693 GCA_000711775.1 Oxytricha trifallax
ATCAGCGTGTATGAACTTGATGTTATTAGTAATAGCTTTCTGCATTTAATAATATATAAAGTTTAAATTATTACATAAAATGGCACTGTAAAATCAATCACTCTCTTCACTCTGTTGACAGTCTTGAAAGTAATACCATTTCTTCTATAAATGTTGGCTATAGTCTAAGGAGAGATGCGCATATCAGGAAACTTGCGATGAACATTACAGCTCGCTAGTCTAGAGGAAAGTGTGCCCAATACTTTAAAGTCTTAGAGTCACAGAGGTGGTCAATATGGTGCTGTGAGAACTTTTATTTTCTAGCAGGATGCTTTCAAGTACCAGAATTAAAATGCTAAACAGCTAACATGCAGTGATATCTAACAGTAGAGGCACTCTTGTGTAAGAGCTTTGCAATAGCTGCATAATTCAATACTGGTTGACTTAATCTATATTAATACTCGTACCATACCTAAGCTGAAGCAGTAAATCTAAATATTTCTCATCATAAATCGACCCTAAATTTCGCTAATTTCTATTTCTCATTTTGTAAATTGGCCTAATTTCTCTACTAACCCCAATAAGACCCCAACTATACCCTACAAATCAAAGCACTTATAAACCTCACTAAGGGGTTTTGGGGTTTTGAATGCTGGTCCTATCTTTGGAGCTGGATTAGCTGTAATATTTTCTCTATTGTTTTTAATAATTTTTAGACTTTAATAGGCAACGGAATAGGCTTGATTTTAAGCACCCTCTGCATTTACCTAACTATGAAAATAATTAGAGGAAAGAAGACAAAATACACTAAAACTGTAACAAACTTCACTTGATAACAATTTTCTTATAGTTCCCAATGAAATTTAGTTTCATATTTTTCATCGCAGCATTTGTAGTATGGTGTATTTTAATATCTCAAGTATTTCATTTTCGGGATTGGTCCGCTGGGCCTTGGCTGCAAGTGTCATTAATTGTGCTTTCAATAACTAAATCTCTGCATTTTAAGTACTTTAACTACAGATTTAAACTCAATGAAGACTCCAAGAAATATATTCAAAGTTTTATGGACTGATCAAATAGTAATTGGTATAGTAAGATTATATAGAGTTATAATTAACTTGAAAAGAGTCATAATGAATACTTAATATTTAGTATCAAATTATTTATTTATTTAATGAAGATTAAGCTTATCTAAATTATTGAGAATTATTCTATTAATATAATTTCATAGAGCAATATATCTAAATAAGAAACTGATAAGAGTTAATTAAAATATCAAAAGATAATTTAATCAAAATAATATAATTATTTATTTATTGAACTTTAATTACTAAGAATTTATATATAAAATGGATTCTTATTAGAAGCAGAACCAATACTAAAGCTCAAATTTGTTGCTGTCAGATTCATTTAATAAAGATGCTAGTAAATCAGACATATACAATACCTGCACTGGTTAAACAATTTTGGGATAGAATAATCACATTACTAGCAATACCCTGTATGTAACATTTGATAATAGCTAAGACAACTCTTATTAATTATTGCTGTAGCACTTTATAATTTATTTCATATTTATGGTAAAACATGTGATAAAAGAAAAAATAATTAGATTTTGTCAAACTAAATATAGACAAATTATTTCAGATTATAAAAGATAATGGCAAATTGTTATTTACAGTTCATAGGACGAGTTTTAAAATAATTTTTAATTGAAAAATACTTGGAAAAGGAAATGCTGATATGACACAATAAAATCCAACTAATTAAAGCAGCTTAAGAAACACTACTAAACAACCCCAAAACCATCAAGACTCAGTTGATAGTGGTAATCAATCAAAATCTAGAACGAGTTATTTTAACAAGAAACTCAGTTTCCTGTTCAGAAATTAAAGAGACACAGATATTTTAGAACAGCAGCAACAACAAAACAATCACCTAATTTCTACATCTCAAAGATTAAATGAATATACTACTGTATCAGACAGTAAAATGATCCATAATAGCAATTCTAGATTGAAGTCACATAAAAAATAGATAAAAGATCAAGACAACGTTTCTTCATTGAATGCCTCATGGATAGATGGCGAACATGAAATCTGCAAGAAACAATTCAAAATTAACATAACTCTGCATGTGGTTACATTACCTGATACTATTTGGTATTTTAATGTGTTCTTGGGTTAAGTTTGACTATACAAATTACAAAGTGAGAGAAAGGTTGAATGTTAATAACATCGTAGATATTCATCTGCTGACTTATAGAGGAGCTGATAATGGCTATAGATTTATCAGTGAAATCAGAGATTTTGAATGTGAGTGGCAACATCAATAAGATTCAAATTATGAACACAAAATTATTTTACTTAAAATTTGTGATTTATTTTCTAAACAACTAAAACTTTCAAAGATGTAAATGCCACAAATGAAGGCGAAATGGTCATATGGAACCCTAATGAAATATGTGACAACATACCTTTTTATATGGCTGCAGGAATAATTGTAATTATAATAGTCTAATATTTAACATATTCTATAGTTATTGGTATTGGACTGTCTAGCAGGCATAATGAGTATTTTATCTATAGTGGCTGCTTTCTACACCCTAAAATCAAATAAGCTTCCTAATTCAGTAATATATTTTTACAATTACATTTTTTAGTTTGCATGGCGATTCTCTGCATTTTTCTATATGATTGCATTACTGGAGTGGCTCTTCTTAACATAGTCATTCAGCATAATTAGTAATTTGAGTACTGGAGTCTTACTTTAGCTTTTGGCTTTAATTTTGAGTGTCATTGCCAGAGTTCAAATGCTTATTTACAGAAGAATCTATAAGAAAAACTAACTCACTAAGAGATAAACAATGATATTATATTTTGGAATTTATCATAAAAAATATAATAAAGTTTATCTTAATGAAAGTTTAATATGATAAGATATTTATTGATTTACTTTGAATAATGAGTGTGATTACTTAACTTTACTTTTGATGAATAAATTTACTTTTAAATTAACCTATAAAATTCACAGATTTATTTATATTTATTTTCATTATTATTATAATAATAAAATGAAAGAGAGTCAGTAATAACTAAAAATGCCTATAAAACTAACTTCTTCCTCTTAGATTATATAAAAGCAGCTTTTAAAATCTGGCATATAAGCACCAAATACCAAGTAAAATATGTTCTTGAACACTGCAAGACCAGCTTCTATCCTAAATGGTTTAAGAATAAAAGCTAGACCTACTACTAACTAAAAAGAAAAATTGGAATGATTATAGGATGTTTGAAGCTAATCCATGAAAAATCTCAATATAGATGACTTGAAGCAATTGCACCTTTAAAATTTACAATATTCATAGTAGACATTGTAATTAGGGAATATCAATGCAAATTACCAAAGCGGAAGATAGTAAAACTAGTAAGGTTTTGGGGGTGAGACTTCTAGCTTGATATTCAATACTCAGACATTTTAGAACAGCATTTTTGGTAAAGAATCAAATTAAGCACCACTATTTATGCCCAATCTATAAAAGAATGCTACAATTTCATCTAAGTAATCGATCTCCCCGTAACAAAGACTAGCTGTACTTTAAGCTTTATAAGCACAGAATCGCATGTAACAGCTTCCTAGAACTTTGCTACGTTAATATATGGATGATGAATAATTCAAGCTCTTCGAGTAAATGACTGAATTTACAAGGGAATTTCATGAAGCTTGTGACAATATCGCCAAGGTAGAGAAAGAAATAACGAAGGAACTATAGAAGCAAATTAATATCTCTCGCAAACCATAGGATCTACCTGAAATGTACAGTAAAAGCTTATAACCTATGAATATGGTGAGAAAGAAGCTGTGGTACAGGCTATATAAATACTGGCATGAACCATTCATAGAAAAAAACTATGACGATGACAAGTTGCTCTTGCTCAAGTAATAAAATGCCTATAAAAAACGAATGAAAAAGAGATAGATGGAGAAGAAACTACAAAATAGCAAGTTAAGCGGCAAGGGAGGCCCCAATAATTAATCATTAAATGGAGGGAAGGGGAAGTCGTATGGTATTTAAAACTAGAGTTTGAATCAGAAAGAGGGTTAGGATGGGAATGATTCTGATTCAGTTGACCTTGAAATGCTTATATAAGAGTAGAAAAAATAAGCTAATTAAAATTAAAAACCTTAAAAAAATTTCATAGTATTTTTAAGGACATTTGAAATATACATATCTAAAACTCAAATAAAAATAAAATATAAGTGAATTGATGAAAATATTTAGATAAGGAATTTGAATAATTGTTTTTTAATTTTAAAACTATGTTTTATAAAAATAGAGTAGTTGATTGAATAAAATATGATAAATAATTTTATAAATTAATAATATATTTTGGAATTAATGTTTTATGTCATACTTACACAAACCGCTATCTTCATCGAGTATTGTCTTCAATGAAAAAGGCAAAATATATTTAAGTATCATTCATCGCTTCTGTCTTATGTTTCATTGGTTAGATTGAATAAGAAAGGTCAAAACTCTTCATAACTTTTACTAAGCTAATTATAATTATTTTAAAGGAGAATTCTAAATTTTTATTTTTTTCAATTCAATATTTTAAAATCTTTTTATATTATTAAATAATAAAATATATGATTTCAAAAAGCCATTTGATTTCATGATATTTATTTCATTAATTTTATAATTAATAATAAAAATAATTTTACTTTAAGCTTTTAGAAAGAGGATTTATAGTTTAAATGATGAAAGTAACTTAACTGCTGAATTTATGAATGGAGAAGACGATCCAGACAACGATGAAATGGCCTAAATCATCTCCAAAAAAGTTGACCCATTCAATATAAATCATAAGAAAAATCAGAATTTATACAGAGATACACTGCTTGAATGTATTGGTCTTAAGCCTCATAAACTTATCAAGAATATATCACTCCCTTAATTTTATGTGAGACAGCATAAAAAACAGAGGAAATCGCAGTTTTAAAAGAGAGATTTATATGATAACTTCATTTAAGTATGCGATCCTAATAAGAAAAGAGTGAAGGAAACTAAGGAACTTATTCAAGAGCAAATCATAGACTATATATAAAATATTTAAGATGGAATAAATGAAAAGCTAAATTATCTAAAGTAACTCGAATCAGTACAGCAAGAAATAGTCTCAAAATCAAAAAAGCTTGAGAATTATGATTGTTAAACTGACTAGAAACTTGTTAAAACCATAAAAATTGAGAAAACCTTAACTCCTGGAGATTATGAGGAAGTTTACTTTAACTAGAGAAGAATGAAATAAATGCCAGTAAATTTAAAGAATTACTTATCAGCTCCAAATTAGAAGAAATCTCTAATTTCAAGAAGAGCCTCAAAACTTGGATCCCCCACTTCCTAAGGTTCCTTTTAGAACATAGATAAGCTTTTAATTCCACTAAATCAAATTTCAAACTATTTATAACCTTCAACTATTGGTAATACCCCTAGAAGTTCATTCAAAATAGCTACTCCTATATAAAATATGAAAACGCAAAGGTCCCCATTAAATAGAAGTATTAATAATAGTCCCAAGCAAATGAAAAAGGAATTTTTAGATTTCAATCATTACAGTCAATTAAATGCTCCAAAGGAGTTTATTGAGACTAAA
Organism: Oxytricha trifallax; assembly: GCA_000711775.1. Lineage (NCBI taxonomy): Eukaryota > Ciliophora > Spirotrichea > Sporadotrichida > Oxytrichidae > Oxytricha > Oxytricha trifallax. The sequence continues at coordinate 5,637 of ARYC01021630.1, forward strand.
ATGCCAAAATATGCACAGTTCAATGACAAGCAGATCAAGTTTTAACTCAGAAAGTTTCACGAGAGAATTGAAAAGAGCTCTTGGAAGACTGAGAATAATTTGGCTTTCTAAGAAAGTAGAGCCAATCGTCTGAATTATCCATGTCTACATACTGGAACTCTTTTAGAGAAAGCTAGTGAGGCCCTCAAGTCAAAAGTTGCACAGGCTAAGATTATCAAAATTAACAAAGCAAACCAATAAGAATGGATTGATCAAGATGCTAAGACTGAAAAGTTGAATAAAATTGCAAATGGATTTATCGAACTTGATTACGATCTCGATGAGGAGAAGTAGAAATACATTAAATAAATTAGGGAAGATATGGATAGTTAGGACATGGATGCTTTAGATGCTTTAAATAGGAGCTTATCTAATGATGATGAATTGAGTTTGAAAGATTTTTAAGCTATTGCCAAGGAAATTAAAATGACCAGACTCAAAAGTAAGGAATCACCGAAAAAGTAGAAACCTATGAGTTAACTTACCACAAGAAGGTAATCTATAGGAGGATCAGTTTAATTAGTGGAATTAATATATAATAAGTAATTAAATAAAAGAGAACAGAGAAAAATATTTACAATTAATTATTAGCACTAATTGCTTTAATTATAATACCAATTTATTTTATTGCTATGAATTATAAGTATCCCAGCTTATATTTAAATGATATTAATAAGGTAAAATCATCAGAATTTGAATCAATTTAAATCTATAAAATACAAAACAGAAATATATAATAAGCTTTGCTTTTAATTATTAAAATATACTATTAAGAAATATTCAGGTTTTACAGCTTCTTATCTCTCCGACTCCGCGCATTTAACAATACAATTCGTTGTTTGGTCCATTGTATGTGTTGAAATATGTGCTCTTAATGTTGAAGGAGTCGACAATATATATAGCAAAACGATTTTCGTATATTCCCGTAGTAGCAGTTCCATCTCTCGTGCATTAGTGTTGAATTATCGCATTTAGTTTGTGTAGCGCGGAGTCTAACAGTATACTGTTCAGCATCTCATCAAACTGTAAAAAATAGAATCTTAATTCTATATATGCACTTTTGCATATAATTTGTTGGTGCGGTTCAATATTCTACTCACTATATCTCAAATATTTCCTTATTTGCTAAAATTAAATTACTTTCGTCTAAATTGAATTCTCTTAAAAGAAATAAGTTTTTGCTAATGCAAAAACATTTTAGCAAATAAGGAAATATTTGAGATATAGTGAGTAGAATATTGAACCGCACCAACAAATTATATGCAAAAGTGCATATATAGAATTAAGATTCTATTTTTTACAGTTTGATGAGATGCTGAACAGTATACTGTTAGACTCCGCGCTACACAAACTAAATGCGATAATTCAACACTAATGCACGAGAGATGGAACTGCTACTACGGGAATATACGAAAATCGTTTTGCTATATATATTGTCGACTCCTTCAACATTAAGAGCACATATTTCAACACATACAATGGACCAAACAACGAATTGTATTGTTAAATGCGCGGAGTCGGAGAGATAAGAAGCTGTAAAACCTGAAATTTCTTAATAGTATATTTTAATAATTAAAAGCAAAGCTTATTATATATTTCTGTTTTGTATTTTATAGATTTAAATTGATTCAAATTCTGATGATTTTACCTTATTAAAATCTATTAAATTTTATATACTTTTATGTGATTGTTAATTATCCTATTCTCATATTTTAAATTACACTGAGTAAAAATGTACTTAAAATTGCTATATTTAAATAAATTTAAGCTAAATCATCAATGCCTGGATTAGGGATAGGAAGCTTAAAGTAGCTTCATACAGCAAGATATTCTATGTCTACAGCCCAAAATTCAAGGTATGATTCAAGACCAATTCGAGTAATAGGAGTTGACTCTGAAAAATCAATAACCACTTCCCACTTTATAAAACGACAAGTCCCATCTGTAATAGAAGAGCCGAAACTATCAAAATAGACTTAAGAAGATATTTAAAGAGCTAACGAGGTTTTTGGAGTTTGCAAAACTGTACTGTAAGAAAGTAGTACTTTGCATAGAAGAATAAACACGAGGGAAAACAAGATAAATTCAAACTTTGATACAATCAAAGATCGCGTAAGTCATAATATTCAACTAGGCGAGGATGACATAAAGATGAGTGTGGAAGATTTTCATAACAAAAAGCATATCTTCATATATAATAAGGATCTGAGTAAGGGCTACTTTTTAAGGTTGGATCCTAACAGAATAAATGAAATAGCTCGTAGGCTGCATACTTTCAAATTCAAGGAGCCTCGAATAGTAGCAGAGGAAGATAAGGAGGCTGAAATTTTAGAAAAACAAAGACTTGAGAAATATTTTCATAAGAGATTCAAGTCTGATGAACTTGATGCAAAATCCTTAAGACCTAAATTTACTGAAAAATTCATTGCTAGAGTACAGGCTGTAACCAAAATGTGTTCATTAAAAATTAAAGATGAAATTGATAGAAAATAAAAGTGAAAGTAATTAAAAGATTTTTTAATTTTATAAATAAAGATTATACACTATAATCAGTCCTATGATAGAGATATTCTTGTAGAATAGGCAGTTAGTGGGCGATGATTAAAAATCTGCGAATTATTTTCAATAATCTTAAATTTTATAAAAGTTAACTTCTTTCATTTCTCTTTATAATGGGTAACTCTATATCTCTAAACGTTCTTTGCTGCCGCAGAAACCACTTGCTAAAGTTGAAATTTGACACTTAAAGTGAATCTGATTTTGAACAAGAAAATATACTCCGCTCATAGAATCAAAATCTTTCAAAAAGTAAAATATTTTAAACTTAACTTTGATGCAGGAAAAGACCGCCCTCCATCTAAAACTGAAAATCTGTTTGATCAATTGTTAACTCTCAGTTCTCGCAAAGAAAAACAGACTAGAGTGAAAGCTACCAGATTTAAGATAAAAATTCCTGCTTAAATTTGCAGAAGGAGAAAAGACTCACATGAGCTGCCTAATGTCGAGATTCAGTCTGAAAGAATTGAATATCTTTAAGAGATGGAATCAAACTTATTAAAGGTTCAAAATTAATAAAAAATTAATCCAAATAAATCAGGTTACCAAAGTAACATCAACCTCTCCACAAATACTTCAGGATCAAGGACTTAATTTAGAACTCATGAATATTATGCAAATAAATATGGAAATAATTCCAAGAGTGATTCTCCCAACCCTAAATTCAATAAAAGAGTGAACTTGAAGAGCCAAGAACGAAGCTTCGATAAGAAATTTTACATTAAATTATTTTTTTTAAAAATTTTCTTAGAACTAACTCAGCTCAGAGAAATAAAAAATAGATTAAGTTACTTAAGATTCTTAATCTTAACAGAGTGACAGTAAGAATATATCATGTTTATTAACTATTCTAAATAGGATTTTTCGAAGAGTCTATTACTAGTGAGCAAAATCAAGCTTAGAGTCTTGAAAGGCTAAAACCTCCTTAAACCTAAAATGATTTAGATTCTGTTAATAAACTGTCACCACTCAGAATTGGAAAATTGGATCCGTATTTGGACAAAAGTCAGGATTCGTTCAATAATAAGCTCTCCAGCAATATTGAAGATAGTATTGCATTTGACAGCGCAAGCTAATCAGTCTGTACAGACTTAGAAGCTTTGAATTAGTTAGCCGACTAGCTCAAGCCACCTACATAATCTAAATCTAAAAATAAAAAGACAAAGAAAATTAGTGAGCCTAAAATTAATATATTGATAAATTCGTTGTCAAGCGAAAACCTTTTCAGTCCTGATAGCAAGTTATAGATGACAACCAGTTAAGATTCATAAGAGTCTCACTCTAATTTTCCAATAAATCGTAGAACTCAGCGAGCTCAACGAAAATAAGAGAGCCAAAGAGAACATGCTATTCAAAATTACATTGAATAGTAAAATTTTAGCCGCAAAATATTTCAAGAAAAGTTAAAACAATTCGCTTCTATGACATAGGCTTAAAAAGAGAAGTCAATCTTGAAAGTTAATAAAGTTTATCGTCATAAATTGATTTCTCTTCCATTTGATCATAATCAGAAAATAAAAACTCTTCAGCAAGAGTATTAAATGAAAAAGATATTTACCAATGAAACAGTTTAGATCAGAAAAGTTTGTTAATCTATACAAGATTTAACGTTTACTAACAAAACATTCGAGGAAAGAGAGAAAACTATTGAGATTCTTGATAATTTGCATCAAATATTGCTAAAATCTGTAAGAAAATCATAATTTAATTACCATATTTTAGGCAAGAAAGCATATACTTTACTTTTTAGAAGTCCATCTAATTTAATCATTGTTATATTTTAAATAAAGTAAGAAAAGAGTTAAAGCATAATGATTTATGTTGTTTTTTAGCAAATTCTTAATTGATAATATAATTAAAACTGTTAGAGCTCTCTATCTAGTTAGTGAAGCAACAAGATTAAAAATCAAAAGATAAAGATATAGTGTAAGAATTATTCTTAAATAATCTCATAAACATTTAGACTCTCTTGTGATTCCAAGTTCTTCAAGACATTAGAGTTGATCTTTAAATGCATTTTGCTGATAATTACATCTCACAAAGCAGCATTAAGCTATTTGCAAGATTTAAGAAAGCAATGCGTGGAGATAATTGATACATTTTCATGGTGTCTTAACAAAGATTGTGAACAAGACTTAATCCTTATTCTCATTCAAAATTTACTAATTAATTTTATTATTCAAGTTGCATCGAAGATTATCTCGAAGAATTAAACTTAACTTGAAGGCAACGACTTGGACTTTAGTCTGTTCATTAATACACATCAAATTATGATAGGACTTTCCTAAAAAGTATTAACTCTAAAAGATAAAAATATTGTTGAGAATTCATTGCTTATCATTAAGTATCAAAACTTGGTTGGAAACATTTTGAAATTATCATCCCAAAATTTTCTATTTAGTTACTTAATATTTTTTTCCGAAATGGCAATTTAGTATTGTATAAATTTAAAAAAATATTAATCATTCGTTCGAAGTATAAACTATAAGTTAAGAAGTAAATAAATTAATTTAATTGTCTCAATACTTTCAAAATAACATTGTTAATTTTTTTTCCTATTTTCTATTTTGTAATTTGTTTTTTTATATATTTTTTTTTCTTCTATTATACTTATTTATAAATATTTTAGCATTAATTTTGAATGATTCTTTCATAACTAAGAATTATACCTCTAGTCATATCCTGGATAATTTATGCGTTTTGAAATAAATTGCTAAAAAGAATTTAATAAAATAAATAAAATAAAAACAAATCAAGTACTATTTCTCAATTTATTGAATTTACCCAAAATTTTTCCGTGAAAGTTATATTAGAAAGTTAATTTTACTAGTTTTTCTTAACCTTAGTAGTCTGAAAAGGTTTTAAGGTTTTAATGTCTGAGCTCAAATAAATTGCTCAAGCCTTGTCATGATATATCAGACTTGCAGTAGTCTCTGATAATTACAAATGTCAATTCATAGATATATCTTGTTAAAGAACTTATCACTCTAACAACCTCTCAGTAATCAATACTCTCTATGCTTGAGTAAGCAGCTTGCATATTCATTTTGAGTCTTCAAACTCAAACCTAACTCTCTCAAGAGATATTTTCTCAAGATTACTTAATTCTTAAGAAAATGTACACCAGGATCTCCGATGAATCGTCAGAGCAAGATCTCGGACTAGTCTTTGAAACTTTGATGAGCTTGGGAAACCCTGACTTCATTAAAAAGCATGTTTCTAATGAGAGACTGAACGAAATTATTAGCAAATCCTTGTACAGTCAAGACGCTGTCCTCTTCCTCGCCATCGTTATGATGAATGATTTGGAGAGAGTTATTGGTTTAGATTAAAATACAAAGGATGCAGTAATGAGCTATCTCAACCAAAGTCTACTACACTTTGAAGATTTCAATTCCCCGATTATGATTGAGGACTCAGTGCTAAATTACAATGAGCTTGGATTCCAAAATCCTCATCACATGTAATCACCACAGCACGATCGTCATTCTCATTCCAGAGCAAGAATTTTCCAGAATGAATTGAAGCTCGATCACAACTGTTTGATTCTTGACACCTAGAGATCCCACTAGCCCTTCGAATATCAAGTTATTCCACCACTCTCTACTAGAAGTATGTACTCTCAGAGATCCTTTAACTCATCATCTCAGTAGTCTCAAGCAACTCAAAATTATCAGCAAGTCAGAGAACTAAACATAAAGGACTTGCTTAGTCTTAATGTTGTTTAGGAGTTAATACAAAATATAAAAAAGGGAGACTTTAATATTGCCTCAAATGGTACCTAATCATCTAATAATATCAATAACCTTATCAATTAAGTTATATTATTCTATATAAGGCTATAATTTGGACTTATAGTAGAAGAATTTCTGAAAAATAATTTTAAGCAAATTTACTAAAAGTAATTTTTATAAAATTTTATAATAATTTATTTATTGTTTTTTAAAGTTAAAATCGTCAACAAACAATGAAGCATGCAGTGAGTTAAGTAATTAAATTTACTTTCATGTAAAATTCTATCATGATAATAATAACGCTTTAACTCAAATTTAGCATCCAGAAATATAAGTTAATAAGAAAGACTATTTGCAATATAATTAAATTTGGTTTATACTATATCACAAGTTATTTAAAATAATTTTAGCTAGGTTTTACTATTATTAAGTTAAGCATTAATTTAAGTTAAATACTTTGCCTAAAATATTTCTTAATCTTTTTATATTTTAATTTAATTGTAATAAATTTATTAACATGGAAAATAATACTCAGTCTAAGGAGGTATAATAATTAATATTGGTTTTATCTAATTTTTATAATAAATATAGTTGATTACTAGTCTTATGGGAATAGAAAATAAATATTTTAGAATTAATTTATTTATGTATTTAAATATTAATGAGTTAATTATAAATTATAACTCCTAAGAACAAAACTATAACACAAATAAATGCTTAGTAAAATTCAGATTCACAGTTGACACCTAAAAGTCATCTGACTGACATCCCAATCTCAAATATTAAATAAGTTACAGTTATATAAGAGCACTACCCCCCATCCACTTAGCTTATATCAGAGAGACATGCTGAAGATAATAAAAGTGACAAACCTCCACTTATTATCAAATTGTGATAGAAATTGCAATATCATTATATTACTTTAAATCGTTAGTTAATTGGCAATATAAAGAAAACAGCATCGCAATCTGCAACTCCCAAGGAAAAGTAACTACAAAGATAATTAATTTCATTTTTATTAAGGCAATAGTTATTTTAAATTAATTATAAATTTAAAGATAAAACTCAGAGATGAACTAATTAGTTGATAAAATCACCTAATTAGAGTCTAAGATCAAATACTACGAGACTGAGCATAACAATCACTAGAATTAACTCATTGGTTTACGCCAGTAATACGAGGAAGAGAATAAAAAGTTATAGTTACAATTAGATGAGTTTCAATCAGATAAAAAGGATCATCAACATGAAAATGCCATTTCATAATCATATTAATCTATTATTTTTAAGGTTATTTATGATTGAAATCGTTTAATAATATATGCATGTAATTTTAAATTAAAATGTAGACAATTAGGAGAAAGAGACTTTAGAATATAAACGCAAGAAGATAGGTGAAGAAGTAAAATTAGCCCTTGAGTATAGTGAAGATCTGATCACAAATTCACATCACACAGTTCTTAAAGAATAATTAGCCTAACTATAACAACAAAATCACGTTTATGAGAGATAACTGACAACCCTATCATTAGAATTAACTTAAATTAAAGATTAATAATTGTAAAATCCGCCAATTCAACCAGTTTCAGAAAAAGTAAAAAAGCCTAAAAATGAATTAGAAATGGTGATTGTTAGGGAAATGAGTGGTTTTGAGATTATAAATACTAGTATCAATTACCATAAGGAAACTGAAACAACATAGTAAATTTAGAAGCTACAGAAGAAAATGAATGAATTGGAGGAGTATATATAAGAGAAGGATAAAGCTTTAATGGATTAGGAGACTTAATTAACTGATTTAAATGACCAAAATCATGAGCTGCTAAAATCATTTTAAAACAGTTTATTTATTCATTTTATTCAGAAATTGTTATTGATTAGAACAATTTGTCAGTAAATCAGAAGACTCATTGAAAACTCAATAAAGAGAGAAATAAGCTTAAATAGACGATTTATTAAAGCAGCAGGTATTTTATTCATATTACTATTAATAATCTAAATAAAATTTGAAGTATTTAAGGACCAGAGTTGGGAGCTAAAGATGGAGGACATGCAGCACCAACTAAACGCCAAAAATGGGAGTCTCCAGGATGCTTTCAATCTTGTAAGTGAGAAGGAAATTGAGATTTAGAGATATACCAGGCAGTTGAGGGAAAGTGAGGAAGCTATCAAAGAGTACAGAGGTAGAAATGTTACACTTGAAGAGCAATCACAAGAGTACTATTGTTTGATTAATTTTCTTACTTAAAATGTGATCATAGTTGTAATTGGATCATATGAATTTAATTACTTTTGCTCCATATAATATTGTCTATATTTAGCAATAGTAAAGATTCCAGGAGATGCATGAAGAATCAGAGTAATTGAAGCAGGACTTTCAAGCCATCCTAAATTTTAAAAATGAGTTAGAAATACTAGTTGAAGAACAAACTTAAAACATAGAACAAAAGAACAAGAGAATTTTCATGCTTGAGGATACTTTAAGATATAAAGAGAGTGATTTAGAATAAAAGGAGAGTTTCTTAACCATTTTATTTGACTTATTTTTACTTTATATTTTAAGTTTGTTACGTAGAATGACACAAGGAGCAGATGAGACAAAGAAGAGATTAACTCAAGCAGATATGAAACTGCGTCAAATCACTTAAACTACTATGAAAGATTTGAAGGTAAAACTCAAGGATAAACTAAATGAAATTGAAGTACTTAAAGAAATGGTCAGAAGTGCAAATAAACAAGCGAAAGCCAAAGATATCGATATTTAGAGATTGAATTAGAGATTAAAGCGACTGGAGAAAATGAATGAACTTGGCAAGGGTATCATAATATCTCAAATTATCATTATATAAGATGCTGTGGATACAATTTATAGTTTAATCATTTAGGAAGTGTATAATATAACCAATTATGCATAGTAAAAATAATATAAATATTAACAATCATTTAGGATGGAGGTTTGCAAATGGACAATAATCAAAACAACGTAATTCTGGAGGATGAAAATGAACTAGATGATGAATTATCTTTATAAACTCCCAATACATTCATAACACCTAATAAACTATAAAACTAAATCCCCTAATACCCCCGTAAAACCCCCTCTAATGATATTCTTGGCTTGAATCCAATTAACTACACTAATTTAAATGCAAATGGTACTCATAATAGATCAGTTGAGGATGAGGTGCAAATGGAGTTACTGGCTGCTCAATAATAGAGACAGTATAATAATCTAAAAAATAATAATCAGGGGTATGGTCAGGGATCAGGGAATAATGGAATCAGTCAAAGCCATTTGATTTAAAAAGCTGGACTTAACTATAGAAACTCTTATTATACAATAAAAAATGTATATTTGGCGCATTGATTTTAAATTCTATTCATAAATATTTATAGATGTATTTTTAATTAGTATAAAACTCAAAATAAAAGGAGATAGAGGAAGCAGTGGAACTAGACCGAATGTTGGAGCAAGAGCGAAGAAACTAATCTCAAGATGTTTTCGCAAAGAAATATGAATAGAAATTAGACAATTACTACAACAATCTTGCGAATTCACATCAAAGCAATATGAAAAATCATTCAAGTGGGGTTTCACATATATTTGGCAATGCTGCTAGAAATGATGCAGATGATACATAGAGAAATAATAAAATAATTACCTCATCTATTTATTTCATGAAAAATAGCTTTATTTGACATAGAATAATTGATAATATATTATAATAATGACTCTCTCAGGTACTATGAAGGCATGTTGCCTAATCTTAATGTAACTAAGAAAGAATGTAAGTGAATTTCCTATTATTTTAACTTAATTTTTAGAGCTGGAAAGGGAACTCATGGCTGAAATAAACGAAACATAATCTCGAAAAGATAAATACATGCCATTAGTTGTTATAATTCATTTATAAGCTATACTAATATGCTTCATTATAAGATTAATTGAAATTATTTTATTTATATTATTTGATCGCTTAAATGATGAATTAAGATCTTGCCTGTATCCAGGCATCATCAAACACAGCTGCCTACTCTCCTCACACCAATAATTTAAGCAAGACAGCTAATCATTTCAATGGGAAGCAGTCTTATCACCCCAGACGCACCAATTACTCACTCTCCAGTCAAAAGCAGTTTGATATCACTGCCACTTAAAACACCAAGATTAATTATGGGGCAAGTTTGAGCAGTCATCAAAGCAAAATAAATAGTAATCAGGAGAATTCTAGTCAAGGCAGAGGGGAATACGGGCAAAAGAATCATAGTAGATCCAATTCACATAAGAAAGAAATTGTTGTTTTTAAGTAGAGAATCTTACAAGGTAAATTTTATAACAATTAAAAATTGTCTCTTGAAAGGATATAGGTTTTAATTGATTTTTTAAGGTAAAGCTATGCCTATTAATCAAATGAACAATCAAGGTACTTTAAGCACTCATGCATCTGTTGGAATTCAAAACACTAATTATTAGGACAACCAGAGTGCCTCCCAAATGAGTGGTACTGCAGCCTCTTCAAGATTTGCTAGAATTCAATAAATGAGAAATTAGTTGTAGAACGCTAAACCTTCGTATTTCACTTTTAAGAGGCCACTTACACATTCTTTTTCAAGCTAATTACTGAGTGGATAAAAAGGTGATGGCAGAAACAGTCATATAGAAGATGAACTTATTATGGGATAACCATTGCAATTAGAAGTAGATATTCAGCATTCAGTAAAAATAATAAAAATATTTTTATTATACTGATTTTTTTAAATTTCCGATTCAAGACAAGCAGCAATGTAAAAGACAGATTATATGCGAACTTTCTCACCCTAAAGCAATTAGGATAACATGAGCTAAATGGATAAGAATAACAACAAGAATATCTTGTTTTCTATGAAGTAATTAGATAAGTTACATCATTTCACTTAGTATGGTTAATGGTCTTAAACTCATTCAAGAGTACCAATGAATACCTATCAAAAGGGTAGATTTGCCTTTAAAACTGGTGGTTATCCAATCAACAATAATTTTGATAATAAAACAGTGTAGGGTAATACTTAAAACCAAAATCATTAAGAAGCTTAAGAATAACTCTAGAATTAAGTTCAAATGAAGGAATTTGTCGAACAAGAATCACTGAGTTAGTAAGAGGATCAAACCTTGAGAGAAACTTAAATTCTGCCTATATTCCAGTAAGATTAAAGTCTCTTAGATAACAACAATTCTCTGGTAAAGAAGTATCGATAAAACATTAGTCAGCACCCATCTTAAAATTCTTTATCTTTCAAGTAAACACTTGTAGAAAATAACAATACTATTTTGAGAGGTAGCGACACTTCTTCTCCTGGAATGAATTAACTTTCTTCTAAAATGTTGCTGAGCATGTAACCCATTTCAAATCACCCTGAAATAAGAATTCTGGATGAAAATTAATAACAATCATCGAACCAGTAATTTGTAAAGTCAAATATTAACTCCATGAATAGTAAATCCCCTACTAATAGCGAACTTGTAATGAATGTTAAAGTGATTTATAATAACAATAAGTTAGAGATTGCTAACGCTATGAAAAAATCAAGGCAAGCAAAGAGAAATTACTTAAAACAAACCCTCACAACACAACAGAGATAAGTTCAAAATCACAACCACCACTTATAGAGTAATTTGTTTGGCTTAAATAAAGGATCTATGAAAGACTTCTCAAATCTCCCCCTGATAAACGATTTCAGAGACCTAATTTAAAGTCAGTATCACTCTTCAAATGCCAATAAAAATATTAACAATTTAAAATCCAGGTCTAACTCTCAAATCGATCTATTTTAAAGCAATACACATTAACCTTTGTTACAATGTTAAAACAGCTAGCAGTCGCTATATTCCTTAAATAATGGTGGCGATAATAATATATATGTTAATTAATCTCCCAGCAAATAACAACCAAATTCTCCAAATAAATAATAATAACAAAACAAATAAGAAGTATAAAGTAGCATTAATGGGTAAAGCAACGTGTATGGGAAGTTATTTATAGTCTCAAATAAAATCAAACATATTGAGGAGTATCAGAGAGTTATCGACTCTAAGAATTATCATTAGTATAAGATATTGCTCATGAAGAATAAAATCAAAATTATTCAATCTCATTTATTGTTAATTACATTACACCTTTTATGATTATATGGGAATAATTCTATTCATTTTAATTATTATAATATGCATATATATATATATATATATATATATAAAATCAAGGTGATGGATAAGTATTTATCACAATTGAAACCTATAGTGTGCTTGAATAGTATCCGTTCTATCTATAAAAAACAAAGTGAAAGTAACGAGCAACTCACTCGCAAGAGAATTTTAATGAAATATTTAGAGAGACTCTTTGATCAGAAAATTAAGGATTACTTCGGAGGAATGATGCAGAAAGAGGATTATTATACATGAATTTTTAAACCTTTTTTAATTCATATATCATTAAAATATGTCAAATTTGCTATAATTTGTGCCAGAGCATGTGAAGAAAGAAGTAATCATGACACTAGTTGAGAATATATTAAGTGGATAGCTAGATAGTGAAGATGACTACACTGAGAAAGTGATTGACGATATTTTGTGTAAATACGGGCTCAAGAAACCTCCAAGAAGATTGTTTGATTTGATAACTGATAAAATATAAAGAGAAGTACATTACAAATGGATTGAAGATATTATTTATTTATGAAATTAAGTTATACTTTAGTAATTATATATTCATTAATTTAATAAAATAGACATTATTTACATTTTTATTATTTTATACTTTAAGTTGTTCTTTATTTAGTCATAACCACATCAATAATATTTAACTAGCTGTCCATCACTAAAGCAAATAATCAGGCAATCTCTAAATTAATCATAGCACATGCAATTCACTTTCACTTTATCAAAATCAATTTGATTGCTTGGTTATTCAATGAAATCGCATAAGTCTCCAAGTTTGCCATACTAAAAAGTATCTAAATTTTAAAAATCAAAAACCTGAAAACCGAATAGTCTTTGATATTAGCCTTGGCTTATAATTTTATTTCTCATAGTTTCATTAATACTTCTATCTAGCAAGTCTACTTCAGGATTTATCTCAGAGTTATTTGGCTATACATGATAATATTTCATGATTCTTTTGCTTGTGATTGATGTTTAACATTCATTATTGATACTATGATAAGTTTACTTATCAATAGTGACAACTTTCCTTTTGAACAAAGTAAGTGCATAGTCCTAATTTTCATGAATGAAATAGCTAAGAAGGCAGTCATGTTTAGGGTCTTTCATTACATAGTAGTCTAGAATCTTGTTCTTTGAGAAATCTTTGAAGTTCCAGATCTCAGAGGAATATTAGGAGTTGGCAATCACCAAGGAATGCTTATCAATGAAGAAAAAGGCTGAGTAGTTTTTTGAGTTAGTATTTGGAATGACTTGCTTGGTGTTTGCCTGTAGGTTATAGTTCAAATATCTATTTATTTACTGTTATTCAGAGAAAAATTTGTAAGAGTAAAGAAAACTTAGAAAACTAATTTGTAGAGTTTATTTTATAAAATTAATTTGATGATTTATTAATTCGTGAAAATTTGAATCAAATAATTGTATCATTTTATATATGCATGCATATGCAATGGGAAGCTGAACTGCATCAGCAAAGTATCAAAATGATATTCAAGTGTCAAAATCTTTTGATTTATTTCAATCTGCATCTA
>ARYC01021632.1:0-11119 GCA_000711775.1 Oxytricha trifallax
ATATTTAATTAATTTAATTTAAATTCATTTTCCCAAATCGAATGTATTCCTACAATATTATTTTTATCAGTATAAAATTCAATTTATAGTTATATTGCATAAATTTACAGTATACAGCTTTACCACATCGATTCTTTACTGGATCTTATACTCCTGTTAGTATTTACATTTTTACTTAGGAGGAAGATTACAATATAATAGTTTGAAAAATAATTTTTTATCGGCAGATATTCACGATTCAAAACTATTGGACCATTTTTATTTCAATATTACTAAACTATTTACTTTTCATAATGTATTTGCAATTACTATTCAAATTCTAAAATTATATTATCATTTTATTATCATAATGGCACCCAAAATCATAGCTAATATTTCGAAGCAAACCAACAAAATTTTTGAAAGCTAGAAGTAGACTATTTTATGAACTACCCTTGAAAGCCTTTGCCTCTCCATTTAGATGATTATTACGTAATGAAGTTAGCGTATCATTTCTATGAAATAATTTATGCTATGATTTATCACAGAGGGAGATTGGACTTTCCAGAATATATTTTACATTATATTGTAACACTGGCCTTGATAGCCAATTCTTACTCATAAACTTCTTGCCGATTGGAGCTGTAATTATGCTTATTCATGATCTCTCTGATATTTTTGTTTCGATAAACTTAAAGGGAATAATTATTTAGAAGCTATCATTAATATCTTAGTTGTTATTTACTCTTTCTGTAAAAAAAAAGAAACCAATCTATGTGTTTTACTAATATAAGTTTATTTAAGTTGTCTGTGGATATTACACCAGTAGCAGTTCAAACCATATCCTATGGCTTGATGATAACATCTTGGATATATTTAAGACTGAGGTTTTTCCCAGTCCACGTAATTTATCGATACTATTTAACTCAAGCTCACTCAAAGAATTACGTGTAAGTTGAAAGATATTAAAGAATAATAACTAACCTTTTTCATATTATAACTTTTTTAATTTAATTGATTAACGTTTATATTAGGATCTAATCTAACTTCATGATTTTGTTCATATTTCAATGTTGTCTCGAAGTTCATAATCTTAATTAATGTATTAAATTTTTAGAAAGTTTTGCACATATTTTGGTTCTACCTGATGGTCAAAGGGTTTATCAAAAGAATAATGAACATGAATAATATAAGTTGCTCTTCAAATGAGAATAAATGAAGTCGACTAATATAACACTCTTGAACATAAAATAACTAAAGATGTAATCATAATTTACGTAATTAAATATAAGAATACTGCAAGATATAACTTCAGATTTATTGCTTTACTAAAAATTCTTCAAATAAGGTTTAACAAAAAAGAAATATACTGTAATTTTTTAAATATATATTTAGCGATTTTAAATAAAAACAGCATAGCTCAATTTTATTCAATCCAAATTTAAATTAGAATTTATACTAAATTAGAAAGAGAAATTAAAATATTATGCTCATAACATCATACTTAAGTATATTTCACATATCTCTTGGTGTTTTGTTTCTATTTTAGCTAGCGTTAATTTTTTAAAGAAATTAATTATCTTTCAAGTCATTTTCAAGGTTTTACTCTCTATTTTTGAAAAATGACTGCTAAAAATCTTATTTATTATTATATCCATTATCTTTAACTTAATCTCTACTTGTTAAATTAATAATCGGCTTGTAATCGTTTATAGATGGTGGTCTGGGTGGCAATTTATTCTTAAAAAGGTGAAATTTCCATGGTTTAATTCAGATTTTTATAACATTATGGCATTTCTTGTAATATAAAGTCAGAATATTTATGATTAACTTAATCATATTTTACAAATTCCTCATATTTCCTTTGAGAAGCTTCAATATTCAAATTTCATTACATTAAAATCTTCTCGTGATTTTCTTTTTTTAGTTAAATTTTCATTATTTTTTTCATAATTTTCTATTCTTATTTTTCAAGCTTACTCTTCATATCATTCAGATGTTATTCCTAATTTTTTTGATCTACTTATTCGATTATTATTGAGAAGAGTCGCTTTATCTTTTGATTTATATTTCTTTTTCTTCTTTTGAGTCTTTTCTTTTTAAGCTATTAAATTGAATTAGCTGAAGTCTATGAATTAGTTAGGTTTTTGATGATTCATAAAATATTGTTTGATAAACAATTATACATTGGTTTATTATAAAATTGCCAGAGCCAATCTTATTCATGCTCTTACTTTGGCGAGGTTGCTTGAAATTTCTCGCACTTACTGATTATTTAATATTGATGCATCTATTTGTTTCGTTTTAATTTTACGCTTGCAATATTTCAATTTATGGCATCTCATGTTTCAGTAATCCACTTTCAATGTATGTGTCTCTTAATTGCTCTATCCTAACTTTTTAAGCTTAATTTTAGTAATTTTTAAATTGATTTTTCATATTCTGGAAATACTGCTGAGCTTTATAATCGTTTAAAAGCAATTTAGCTTATTTAGAGCCTTATTTTGCTTCTTGCAATAGTTGTTATAGTCGTTCTGAGCTCATCTCTAATTAATTAATTATAAAAAGAAAAAGTTAACAGATATGCTGAAGATGACTATGGAGAGATTTAATTAGTTACTTAGCTTTACATTGAAGAAAGTTATTAACTTAGTACATTTTTATCAGAATATTTTGAATTTGCAGTAGGTGAATGAGTTTATAGTGAACCTGGCAATATTGAAAATTTTCTTTATTTATTTATATTGATTTCCTATCTCCTATCAAAATTATCCCTGTTTTAATTATTTTTAATAATTTCTCTATGTGATACATCTTGATCATTATATTGAAGACTTTATTGTCGGTTTAACTTTTAATCACTCATCTAAGTCTTTTGCATTAAAGGACTTAATTTAGATGCCGAAATCAAATTTCTTGAGGATTTGATTGTATCTGGCATTACATTCATTTAAGTTTACGGCCTTACCATGGACTTCAAGTTAAGTTTATGAAAAATTAAATTAATTTTTAATTTTTAACTTTGAATTTTATAAAAAACAAATTGCATAGCCTATTGCATTTTAAACATTATACATTTAAAAGTATAGTTAATTTTATTATAAGTTTAAAAGACTATTTACCTAAGCTACTACCTCCTAAATTAACAATACCAAAATCTCTTTCGCTAAACTCTTAAATATCATATTTATCCAGACTTTCATTGTTAGGATGACGCCAAGTGCGATTTAATGATGAAAAACTATGCAGACTACTCGATACATTATCAGACATTTATTTATCTTCATGATTATTATGTTAATTCAATTTCGAAAGTCTTCTTGACAATAAATTGCTAGTGCTATTGTCGTTTATTGATATTGAAGTATCTTATTAACAATTATAAAACTAAATGGTTATATGATTAAAACACAATATATAAGTTTTATATGTGTAAAATATCTATAATGCTATTCTTATCTAAATTGGCAGTGGAATTAATGGCTTAATGGTCTGCAATTTATTTACAAGTCTTTTGTTTTCTAAATCTATTCTTAGCACTTCTTTTTTCCTGTTTACAAGATTAAGAGTCTTGTTATTAAAATTATATTTTCAATAAACCCCAAGTTTATACAATTTATAAAAAGTTATAAAATTATACTTGTTTAGATGATTAGGGTTTAAAGTGGTTGGAGTAGTCTACCAATTAATTAAATTTGATCCGCTACTCAAAGCTCTGTTAACAATAGAAGGTTTCTATAATTAATTTCATTCAGAAATCGTTAAGAAATTTATAGCAATAAATATTGTTTAAGTCAATTTTTTTAAAACAAAATATCACTACTGAGGACTAGCATTATAAATTTCTTGCATTCTCTCAAGCATTTTCTAGTTTTCAATAACTATCTTGAATTTTCTATAATTCATAAATATTTAAAATCAATAAAGTTTTGCTCTAAATTAAATATTATCTAAAAACTATTCTCATACTTACTAATCATCTCTGGATATAAATTATTTTCAATTCTGTATTGGATATAGTTTTCCAAATGTTTTTAAGATTTATAATTAGGTTTTGTTTATATAAAATGCAATTTCAAAGCATTTTTCTTGCTTTTATCAGGCTTTGACACTTTATTTATAGATTTAATTATATTTAAATTATATATGAACTTAATTTCTTCATAAGAATAATAATTATGGGATAATTGTAAATTAAACATTGAATTTATAATAATTTTAGTAAAATAGTTTATAAAATGATAAAATACTAGGCGACTAAAAATAGAGAAGATGGGCTATTTCTAATTCTTATAATTTTTATCTAGTCCTTAACTACCTTTGATGGAGCATTTGATTTGTAAGTTTATAATTAGGGGATTTTCTAATCAATAAAATCTTGCAGTACTCAATAATTATTGATAGTTTCATTCTAATATTATTATTGTAGAGATGAGCATCATTATAAAGAATAATTCAAGGTCTATGAGTAGAGATTTTGGCTAATTTTAGGTTGAACATGAAAAATAATAATTCTCAAATCATTTTCAAGATGGAAGTCAAAATCAAAATAAATAGAACTATTCATAATTTAATAACACTTCTTCAAGTAACAAAAATGAAAGTGCCACAGATAATTTTATGAACACATTAAAAAAAATTGAAATACTAAGTGCCCTTTAAAATAAATAATTCTTTCACAACATTGAGATTTTATAACGAAATAGTCTTTAAACAGTAATTCCATACACTCAAGAAAACTTGTATTATTGTTAAAGTTAAGTTTGATTTGGAAAATAAATAAAAATAAATTAATAAATAATTAAAAAAGTGGCAATTAACTTTCTCAAAACCTAGAAAATATGGTACTTGTTCAATAGAGAATTAAAAATCAACTACACTTTACAACTGGCAGTACTCTTATCACATTGTAGAAAAGACTTAATTTTGGGAGATTTGTTTAATAAATTTAATGCCAAAATTAAAGTCAAGTTATCTCGCTTTTACAATGCGATAGGCAGTACCGCCAATTGTAAAGTCCAGCTAATTTTGAATTCTCTTTCGGGAAAAGTTCCTTACTGTTTAGGTTTGGAGAAAGTTAATAGCCACTAATTTAATTAATTATTAATATATTTCATTTAAAATTCCCAAATCATTTATATTTTAGCAATAGTAGTAACAAAAAAACAGGTCCTTAATATATGAAGAATTGATTACTCTACAGTAACAGGTATATCGAAAGATTGACAATAGAATCAAAAATACGAAGGGTAGGCTCTTGCCAAACTTTTACGGTTTTTATAATTTCATATTAAAGTAATTTTGTAATTATAGTAGGTTGTGGTGATGGATAATTAGATACTGCAAGCGGTGAGGGTTGCGACGATTCAAACCTCATACGAAGGGATGGATGTGATGCTAGTTGTCAAGTTGAAGCTCTTTTGAATTGTGCCTAAGTAGGAGGTTTTTCTGTTTGCACTGAGGTTCCAGATGATGGTGCTTGGATGGGACAACTTGAATGTGATGATATTTTAAAATAAAATAGACTTTATTTACAAACTTAATTAAAAAAGAAAATACCCAAATAAATAAATAGTTCCCTAAAATTAAAGTAATGATGGAGATGGTATTAATACAAATGGATGTTCAAACAGTGGAGTAATAAATACAGGATATTACTGTCCAAAAGGAATAGTTGGGGCAGCTGACGTTTGTCCACCAATTTGTGGAATTACACCTAATCGCTTTACTTCAGGCAGTGCATGTTGTAATGACTTCAATAATCAATCTTCCTTTTGATGGCTGTGATCCTACTTTCAATAATGAAAAATCGATATTAAACTTTCATATAAATTTTAAATGAAGCTTCTCTTATTTTTTCTTTTCTTAATATAACATATTGGGAATGATCAAGTTTTTGTGATAAAATTTCATTTTGTTTTGGAATAAAATAAATTTGTGAATATTGTTTTAAATTTTCACAACTGTTTACTTTATTTTTAAAATACTAATACTTATGAATTTTTTATAAACAAAATTTTTAGAGTATTAAAATTTACTGAATGTTGAGAAGGGCTACGCTTGCTCTCATGCAGGAACAGCAAAGGACACTTGTAGTGAGCCTTGTTGAGATGGAGTTGATCAACATACTCACAAGTGTGACGATGGTAATGTGTTCAGCACTGATGGACGCAGCTTCGATTGCAAAAATAGAAAATGGATATATATATGTGGTGGTGGAAATCCTTACCGCCCAGACATCTGTGAAGAATTGTGCGATGATGGAAATGATTTGCATCACTTTGAATTAATACCCCTAATTAATAGATGGAGCTCCATTTTTATCAATACAGCTTTATTAAATTAGTACTAAATTTATTTAATTTTAATTAATACCAAACTTAATTAGTCTTATGTTTCAAACTATTGATGTCTTAATGAAAAAGTTCTAATCTGATTCAAAACTGTATTGAATCCATTATTAAATTGAAATTTTATTGAGTTGATACCAAGATCAAATTTATTAAGTTCGAAATTTGAGAATTATAGTTAATAACTGAGTATAAATATAATGTTTTATTACTGATATCTAATCATTATTAATCAAATTGCTACTTTTTCATTATGATACTATAGGCTGAGTAGAATTATGAGCTTTATAAGTAAAATATAAATTTGAATTTAAACATTATGGAAGTCAATTTAAAACGCAATGCTGCTTTTAAAGAAACTAGATAATCTTAGTTAAACTTTAGCCAAAAATAAAAGCCAAAAGTAATCTATATTGATAGGGAGGCAGAGCAAAAAGGCTTTAAGTTGATATAGAAATCTTGGTAATTAGAGTAAGAGATAAAAGACAAAGCATAGAGATGGGAGTTCAAAATTCAGTTGAAGATGTCGTGGAAGTAGAAAGTACAGCTACATTTAGAAAAGTAAAAAGGTTTTAATGCCAAGAGTACAAAAGCTTCTTCAGTACATAGACTAACTTAAAGACGAATCTAAAAGAGGTAAACTCTGATAAATCTACGGTTTATTTAAAAATGATATGATAGATGATAGATATTAATGCACAACATGCATAAACTTTTGCACACTTATCTAAAGTTAAAAAGTAAAAGCAAAACTTCAGTGTGATAAGACTTTAAAACTTGTACTTGCAAAAAGAAAATCTAATTCTTTTGAGCCATAAGGTGAACAGCTGTAGATGTTTTAAGATAAAAAAGCGTATGGAATTAAGAATCAACAAAACAAAATTTTGTAGTATGCTACCAATTTAGTTGATGAATAAACTTAAAGACTGACTTTCCTAATGAATATATGATCCTCAGAGAATCAAAGAGATAAAATTGCAAACTAATGCTTAAATAAGATTTAGTAATACTTTGCGATGGTTTAATTGCTTTTAGTCTCATAAAAACTTGAAATGACTCTAAGAGAATTTTTGTATCATAACAGATACTTGGATGATTTTAAATTAGATAATATCTGAATTGATTAAAGTTTCAAAAGAGCTTTATGAGCTCGGTTATGTTCATAGAGATTTGAAGCCTAAAAATGTTATGCTAAAACTTTATCCCTTAGATATATAGATATCGATTTCAATTAGAGCAATAAGATAAGAGATAATAGCTTTAGCAAAGGTGCTTGATACTCCAGGTTATTTCCCAATAAGAGAGAAATGGATTAATGGTTCTCTTTAGTGGGATGTATGGGCAGTAGCTGAAATAATATTAGAATATGATTTGGAAATATGTCATACTTTGTGACTAAGAATGAGAAGAAATCATTGAATCTTCCAGAGAAGCATATTAAGTAAGAGAATGTATGCTAAGAAATTAAAAGGATAGTAGAGAAGATAATGGTAATTGCTCCAGCTATTCCAATGATAATCATAAGATGACATGATAGAAACGCTAGATAGAGCAAGTTTTCAAGAGATACAACAAAGACTAGCAGATAAAATTTATTTGAAATTAGACAATTAATACTTTATAAATACTTATTATTATTATTATTTAATGCTTTACAATAAATACTTATAAAACTTTTATAACCAGAGTTTTCTCTATTAATCTCAATACGACCATATCTTTACCCTAAAAATGTTATCTTAAAATATTTATTTAAGTGAATCTAAGGTTTTGAATGTGACGATGGCCCTGGAGTTATCAATGACGGTTGCAATCTCAAAATATTATAATGATATTGAGGAAGATATAAAAAAGTGATTTGATATTAATTTTAATCTCCATTGCGAAAAAGAAATAGGGTTTTTCTGTCCTGGTGGTATGCCTGGCTCTTCAGATGGATGCTATCCAGTTTGTGGAGATGGTAGGACAGTAGCAACTGAAGAATCAAAACCCCATAAATCAGCATGTTTATCTTTTAATTTTGGAGACCATACTATGTTAATATGAAATTCATTTTTATTATGCACATTTTGGATTATTGTGAATAATTAATTCCAGGATTTAATGAATAAAACTAATTACTAAATTTCCATTAATTAATTCTAATATTTATCTCGGCTTATTTGATCATTCAACTTATATAATGAAATTTTATGTTTAAAGTATAAACTTTTTTTCAAAGTATTTTTTGAATATCACTTACACTAAGTTTATTTTAATTAAAGCCCTAAGGAGATATGATATTTAAGGGAATATAGTAGAATTTTGATTTCTTATTTCTAACTGATTATTTGTATTTAAAAAAGCCATTTATTAAATAGGAAATAATACTCCATAATTTATATCCTTATAAATTTCTAATTCTACTTGACTTTTGTTATTGTATAAATTAAATAGAAGCATTAATTTAAATATATTTTTCTAATTTTATTCCCAATATAAAATTATGACAATAAATTGAACTAGGATATTATATATCTAAACAGTTTTACAAATACGTTTTGGAATTTTAATAAAAACTTGTTAAAGCCTTCTTAGGTTGAATGTGATGATGGTAATTGGAAATTCAATTCGAATACATATCCTGCAGCTAGCTAAAGACTGCTGCTAAGGTTGTAAAGTTGGAGTTGGTTGGGAATACTAGTACTCTTAACTCTATACGCCCTCTCATTGTAAGGGAATATGTGGAGACGGCTATGATTTTTAAACTTATGGATGTGATGACGGAAATCTTGAAGATGGTGATGGCTGCGATTAATTTTGTAGGATTGAAATAGGCTACACTTGTGCAGGCGGTAACTATAATCCAAGACCAGACACTTGCACTGAAATTTGTGGAGACGGTAAAGATTTTTATATTTTTGCTTGTGATGATGGTAATCTTGTGAACGGAGATGGGTGTTCTTCTACTTGTACAATTGAGGCTGGTTGGGACTACGGATATGGCAACCCAAGACTTGCTGATTTTTGTTACCCTCTTAAAGACCTCTCATTTTAGATGCTGCTATATCAAGTGATAACTAAGTTATACTTGTTACTCTTAATCGAACTGTTATAGTTGACAGTAAGTTATAATCTTTTTAAAGACCAATATTTCTCCAATTACAATTTTCTTGATATGCAATATTGACTTTCGTATTTTAGCTTTGACTACTATGTTGAACGACTTCACAATAAAGCTGACTGGCCCCAGAACATCTTACTGGTATCCTATGGATTACAAATGGACAAATGAACTTTAATTAAAAGATGCTATCGGCAAAGACTTTTTTACTTTTGAGCCTGATTACAGTAACAGCTCATTCAATTCTTTGGAGAAGATTCAGAAGTAAGTATAATTAAGAAGTCAATTTATAACTAATATATGAATAATAATAATAATAAATAATTCAATAGTATATGGAAATCACGTTTGAAGATCAATTGAAGGTTTATCATCCGACTTTTGGTTTGATGTATACTCCTATAACTCATTACTTGATCAATAACTCTATATTTGATTTAATTTAAATTCAGCGTGATTTAGAAATTAGTTAAAACTTAATAACTTTCCTTTTATTTGATATATCAAAGAGCCAAAGGAAAGCACTTACGAATGTGATATGGAAGACTGGATGTATGTCGCTTTTTGGGCTTATATAGCAGTTGTACTTGTAAATATTCACATAAATTACTTATAATAAATTTGAGATAAGTAATTTTGTAAAATTAGGTTTTAGATTAAACCACTTGTGATATTTTTAAGTTATCATAGAAATTTTATGATTCCAGCAGCAATATTCTTGAGAGTTCCAATGTACTACGCTTGGGGTCTGACACTTTCCCTTTAGATTATTTCTCTAACTCCAATTATGAAAACTTACCTGCTCTCTTGCTTAATGTTTTTCTTAAAAGATTTAATGATTTCTCATGCTCAGTATAGTAAAACCCCATAGATCAATTAAGACGCAAGAATTGAGGTTAAGAACAATTAATTAAAAATATAATTATTATTGGCTGAAATTAAATATAATTAGGCTAAAATCAAATTTACGCACACTCTGATTGGATTATTTTATAAGGACAATTAATCGAGCCAATAGTTTTAATAATTAGCCCAAACATTATAATTATACGCCAATAATACTTAAGTCTTAATTTAATTGTTCTTAACCCCTATTCTCATGACTTAATTGCTCTTTGGGTTTTACTATATAAGAATGGTGTGGTAGTCATCATTTATGTTTAACATTTTTAAGATAAAAGTATGAGGTTTTTTAAGCTTTATTCATTACACTTATATTAAACAATCCTGGTTAAATTGGCTGAATGATGAAATAAATCTTAGATGTAACCCTTTATCTTATCGCTTAAAAAGACATGATATCTTTTGAATTAAGCAAAAACAATTTTAATAGCAATTTAACTTTCCAACTATTTGTGTATAACAACGTTATTATAATTATTCTAGAGATGATGATTATTTGGGTTTTCTCATTTGCACTTATGATTCCATTCGCTATGATTAGATTTTTATGTATACCAATACACTATTGGGGGGGGATCATTTTGCAGATCTTGAAAAATCTTTTAGATTCTAAGTTCTTATAAGAGGATTTCAGCTTTGTTTCTTGAAAATACTATTTGGAATTTTTCTTAACTTTAGAGATGTAAGCGATAAAAAAATTATTTTCTAGTCATTATAATTACTTAAGCATTCTTTTTACATTTCATATAGACCTAATGGAGCGGAGTAGGCTTTTAAGTAGCAG
>ARYC01021634.1:0-13880 GCA_000711775.1 Oxytricha trifallax
AATTTTTAATTGAAGCTTCTTAATCTGGTAAATAGATTAGTTTCTTAATCAATGAGTTAGCCTATTGAATCCAGTCAGGAGCTTATGATTAACCACAATTATTATCATTTAACTTCCTAAGATAGTAGGAGAATAGATTATAGTTTCTTAAGAATTTCTCATTATCATCCAGGCGTAGCTGCTATCACTTTAGCTTAAATTTATATTATTATTTCATCTTGAATTCAATTTGTTAAATATGATAAAAAAATGATAATGATAATCTTTTATATATGGATTGCCTCTCTTTCTCTGAATAATAGACTCTTTGTATTTCTAATTATATTTTCTTAATAGATGATAATTATGCATACTTAATAATCATTTTATTTGTGCAAGACTTTTAGATATATCGCGTCCTCTGTTTTTAGTCTAGATAGGATAGATATTTTCCAGTTCCAAGCAATCCTTTTATTTAATATTAATTTTTTATCATTTGGGGTGTGAATCTGTA
This sequence comes from Oxytricha trifallax, assembly GCA_000711775.1. Classification (NCBI taxonomy): domain Eukaryota; phylum Ciliophora; class Spirotrichea; order Sporadotrichida; family Oxytrichidae; genus Oxytricha; species Oxytricha trifallax. Next base: position 494 of record ARYC01021634.1, read on the forward strand.
TAATTCAATCAATAACTTTTTAAGAATTATTTCCATTATTAAAAGTAATTACTGTCAAAATAAATATAAATATATAACCCATTTCTTTAATTTCCCATTATCAAGTCTGTTAATGAATTATATATGCCACATAATTCTTGATTTATTTTAATAAAGAATATTAAGTAAAAGAAAATGCTGAGAATTACATCAAATATCAATAATTTTAACCTAACACACCTGTTTTTATTTTCATATTAATTTTATATTTCTCAGAATGAAAGTCTCTAGATTACTAATATTTAGCATTTTGATTATTTAAAAAGTTCCCGGAAAGTAAATTTAGGTCTTTAATTGCCATTAATAACTACAACAAAGGATTTTTCCAGGATTAATTATTGCAAACAAATTAACAAATTAATTAACAAAGCATTTGTCTATATATATAATAGTGATTAACTGAAAAGAAAATTATTAGTAAGTTTTCAAATACTAAAATTAATTTTGGTTCATTTTTTACCATCAACAATAATATTTTTTATCAAATTATAAGAATAAGTTATGTACTTAACTAAGAAAGTTAATAGATAGGTAGTCCCATATGAGTCGTAACCTAAAGAAAGGGTTCAAATAACTCACTCTAAAATATACTAAAGGGACAAACCAGCTTCTTTTTGAAGATAATGGGGCCGACTAACAAAACAATAGATAGATGAAAGTAAAAAGCATCTTCCAAATCTAAAGCTCAGTTAAGAGATCGTAGCAACCTTAACCCCCCATTAAAACATCAGTTAACTTTGATAACATCGAGTTACAAAGAAACAACATGAGATGGGTTCACTTCCAGCAATCATGAAAGCAAAAACAGAAACTATTCTAAACCTAAAAAAGGTGATAGACGAAGTATCTATCAAAGAGACTAGTCTTTTCACCCTAGTCTAAAAATGTAGAGACACCACAGATGTCATACTAAACGAGTCGATTCCACTAAGCTAAGAAGAACTCCAAGGACAGCAAATAAAATGTCTCAACGCCTTCTAGTCACACGTTAACCTACTTTTTGTCATGATCCTCAAAATCCAGAAATACAACCAAATAAAGAAATAAGGAACATCCAAGACATAGCAATAACAACAAAAAACAAAAACTTGAATATCACTTCAGAGAAGAAAGATTCCAAGCCTTAATTCACTAATTAGCTTTTACTATCAAATACCCCTAGGTGATATAGGAATCAACCTTCAAAGTAGCAAACCTACCAATAAAATCACTGGAAAATTTAGTCAACTAAGGGGACTCAAACAACATATACCCTAACCATAAGTAAGATAGCAACAACCAAAAGTGGAACAAAGAGAGAAATCAGTTTTTGAAGACGTAGAGATGGATGGGGACGTACCCATTCAAATTGACACGTCAATCAAAACAGGAAACAAACCTAAGTACAAATCTACTACCAGTGACGTAACACATCAGAAAAGTCTGACCAGTATAATTTCATCTGACCAGATCAGCACAGAAATCAAAGTAAACTTAGGAAAGGTACATACCATACATGAAGTCAATCATAGACTTCAAAAACAACTTCAATTCAGAGTACTAGGCAACACCAACTATTAAATGGATGATATAATTATTAATAATTTATCACTACAATCAAACCAATAGGTTAAATGGTACTTTGCCAAACTAAAGAATAAGTTTTGGCACGAACTTGATGTAGAAGAGAAGAATGAATTCAAACTCTTTATCACCCCAGACTTCACAAAAATCAATCTCAACATATAAAAATCGACCACAGAAAATACCATGATTGTACTCTATGTAGACGCAAAAAGATACGGCATAGACCAACTTAAAAACTAAATATTCCCACATCTTTAACAAATTTCTATGTTCAAAGCTAAACCCAAAAGTGTCTAGATGGGTGGAACCCATAAAATAGAACTAAAATTTAAGAAAGGAGAGGAAATGAACGTCTTTTTGTACAACTGGCATAGAGAAAAAGTAACCAACAGTAAATTCTGGAAAGGAGTTACGAGTTGGAAGAGAAAGAAGATACAGGACATCCACATTAAGACAAAGAAAGTCTACGGAAGACCAGATTACTTAAAATGAAAAGGGCTTGACCCTTATATATATTAAACATATTTAAGATCGGGGTCCCCAGAGACCTCAAAGTGATCATATTATTATTATTATTATTATTATTATTATTATTATTATTATTAATATTATTATTAAAATTAACAATATAATAATTATTATAATTATTATTATTATTATTATTAATATTATTAATATTATTATTATTACAAAAAATATCAACATTATTATAAGAATAAGTTAATTCAATAATTATACTCAGTACATAGATGATTAAAAATTAATGAAAAATAGCCATACAAATTAATAAGGTCATTTATAATATGTAAAACGATATAATTGACTAAGCAAAAGATATTCAACAATTTAACCTAAAATGAGTACACTATTTCATCTTTATGATTTATGCTAAATATAATTTTCAACTTAAGAAAAGGTTACTTTGGCAAATTTTTATTAAACATATCTAATTAATCATTAAGCCAGGCTGATTTGAAAAACTCAATAAGTTTAATTAAAATAAAAATGAATAGTTATTATTAGAATAAAAAAATGAATATCTTAATTTAAAAATATTTCATCATCTTCATCATCATCATTAAAAGCAAAGTCTCTCTGATTTTTTAATCTCGCTCTCCTTGTCAAATTAAAAAGCATTTTTTTTATATATAAGGTAATACAATGAAGTACCTTAAAAGCAATTTTTATTTTAAATAAATCATGAATGAATGAGATGGTCCACAAGCTAACATGTAAAAGAATCTTATTGATATTTTAATTAAAAATACATAAATTAAAATATCATTAATTCTTGAAATAACTAATTAAACGAAGATTATATTAAAACGAAGAACCAACAATTTTTATTCTGAATATTATCAGTTAAAGCTACTTACAGTAATTGAGTATTATTTGACTCTATTAGTAGACTTTCAAGACCATAAATAAAAGTGATGGTTTAAGTGTAATATTTAGCATGACTATGAGTCAAGACCTTCCCTTGATCAAGACCAAGCTCAGCTCCTAGTGACCATGTGACTACCTCCTCTATAAAAACTATGCTTTTCGAGCAGCTATACAATTCTGGTTGGTCGAGATCACCACAAGATTAATATTGGCGCAAGCCTATCTTTATTCAAAAAGTCCTATAGAGGTTTCTTGAATTTTACTAAAATATTATTGAAGCAAATTAATAATTTCTTATATACTAGCTATCACTATATACATCTATTTATGCTTTAAAATTCACAATAATTGTGAAGAATACAATAAAGCAGTACAGAGCTTATCATTTTTGATAGGCTATTAAATTCATTATGAGACTGATTCATTTCTGATTTTGGCATGATTAAATAATTAAATTCAACTATATTCTTTTTTATTAAACCTGGGTATTATGTATTTTGTCAATCACCCATGCTTTTTAACAAAATTATAAATAATTCTTTCTTTTACCAATACAATATTAACATTTTTATATATAATTTTTAAAACAACATAATGCTATTGAGTCTAATTATATTACTTATTTAAATTTTTAGTATTTAAATTAAAAATAAATAGAACAATTCTGAAACTGGTTACATCACGATGCAGATTGGAAGATCGGGAACTGTAATTTGAAAGGAAGATGCTTCGAGAAATACAGAAGACAAAAGCGAGAGTGTGTGGTAACTAGCAAATGAATAGAAAAAAGAAGGGAGTAAGGATCTAAACTCACAAATGATCAATAGAGATGGAATAGGAGTATAAAGAGTACGAAGCTGAATGAAGAGTTGATTGAAGTAGAAATCTATTTGTTCAACGAATGCCCGAAGCTTCATTATAGAAGTTCAAACCAGGTAAATGAGATAACATAAATGTTTTTAAATTCAAACAGCTAGTAACGAAGAAGTAGAGAAAGAACAACGAAAAAATCAAATTGTACATAGAACCAAGAATAAACAGTCAAAGCATCGCGATAAAATTGAAATAAGGTTCTAGTTTTAAGAGTTTCTTGACAGTTATATATTAGCTTAAGTTGTTATTCATGATTTTAATTTATTTTAGTCATTTTCTATCTATCTAATAAAATAATCATTATTTGACTTTTAATTTATTTATTCAGAAAACCTAAAATTATTAACAAAAGTAATTCTATATAAACTTAATTTATAAAGAATACTTTATGACGTCTAACAGATCAGCGTCTTACAGATCAGCTCTTAAATATGAAATTGTTTTAGTTAAACTATATAAAAATATTACTCTTTTCTTGCTAATAGGCTTGCTTTATTATGACTTATTCATCTTATATTGATGAGATATTGGAATCTTTTCATAAACTTCTCTTACTTTGTTCTTTTATTGTTACAGCTAAATCTTAATATTTTTCTGAGAATAATGAAAAAAAATCTATTGGACACTTCTAGTCTCTTATGTAATTTTATTGTATATTTTTTATGGCATTTTATTTAAGTTTTTCTTAAAATTTTATTTTTACAAATATTCTAGAATATAAACTCATAAAAATTAATAATTAAAATATAGAAATTAAGGAACTAAATATATTAGAAAGATTGGTTGGACTTAGAGTATTATTAAAATGAATTAGGGAGAATAATTTACTAATAAAGATTATTGTTTTTTGTAACATCGGCAATATAAAAGATTAGATATTATATAAGAAGCGAAATTGGACTGAGATACAAATTAAGACTGAACGAATTTCATAATAAAAACATATAAAGGGATAGACTTTCGGTTCTATTCACTTCTCAATACACAGCGATACAGTGAATCTCCATTATCACTATATTAAAGCTGAAATTAAAAGAATGCACACAACAAAGAAAAACTGGAGCTCAATCCTACAGTTGTTGCTTGCTTAAAACACGGGTCTTTCACAAAAGATTATACGTGTGGTAAAATCATAAGGTAATTTTTCTGAGAGTGTGAGAACGGATTTCTACGATATTTAAGATCCTGCAGAGTTGGCAAAGAATTGGCATCCGGTAATAAGCATACAGAATAACTCAGGAAAAAATCGGCAGGTCAGAATTAATCTGGTGTTTAGTGAGGCTACTCTCTCAGAAATGGCTTCATTATTGCTTGTAATGAAAGTAGTGACTATCAATCAACAGTTTAACTAGGCGTCTCATTCTGTTGGAATCCTGATGAATTGCAATGTGCGGAAAATATTTTCCTATACCAATAAAGATTGTGCTTATAGCACTAATGTTAAAAGCGGAATAGAATCTGCTAGGAATCTGAGCGAACTGGGCTTAAAAGAAGGGAGATAAATTTCATAAAAATGTAGTATCTAGGGACAGAGGTTGAATGAAACTCTACAAGTCATTATTTATTACTCGTTCAAGTAGCAGTAATTTCCGTCTCTCTTGTCCAAGCTTCTATGGCTTTCTCTAATATGATAAATTGCCTTAGAAGGAAGTTTGACTCACATGATCAATCGAATGTTCTTACAGTGCAGGCACCAAAATGTAACAACAACTACTTCAAATACATACTTCTTAATGATAAGTGAGATTGAGACCTACAGTGATAAAGGCGTTCTCAGAGCCGATTCATAGAGCTTTTGCTTAGTGTTAAAATATCATGAAGTTCTTTAAGGAGACTCGGCCAAGATAGCTCATCTCAGACTTGAAATTAAATTATGATTTCAACGATAATATAATTAAATTAAATTTCTGAGCTTCCCGCACCTGCAATTTTAATTGTAAATAAAGCCTTAGGTTCTTTGAACCAGTATAATTTTAAATTATCTTATACAGTCACTTATCTACATGAGCTCAATTAATTGTTTCAAATGAGAGAATTATATTGTTTAATAATGGTTATTATTAATTAATAAATAATTCTTCCAGATTAATTATAAAAATTTTACTCTTAATCAAATTTTTACTAAAATTGGAGTTTTATAGTTTTAAATAATACTATAATAATAGTATTACTTGATTGTTCTTATTTTCTATTTTTCTCTCAATTAGAGATAATATTCAGTTAAAGTATTTCAAACAATATTTTTACAAGAGTCATATCAGAAAGTAGACTTATTTTTAAATAGAAAATTAATATTTCAAATTTTGCCCTTAACTATCAATTAGATTTCAAGTTGTAAGAAAAACATTAAAATAAAAATAAATAATAAAAATGATTAAAACCCCGTTAATCAATTAAGAATTAAGATTGGGTATTAAGATTAATAAAATTAAAATTAAATTATAATTGGCTGAAATTAAATAATTATGATAAAAACAAATTTAAGCACCCTGATTGGTTTATTTTATAGAGATAATTTTTCGAACCAATAGTTTTAGTAATTAGCCAAAATTTTAATAATTTACGCCAATAATAAATATATTTTAATTTCTTTATTCTTTATCCCCAATCTTCATTCTTAATTGACTAACGGGGTTTTATAAAATAAGAACTTGATGTTATCTTAATAATGGACTCTTTATTTAGAAATGAAAAAATTTTGATATTAATTTGGAAGTTTAATTTAGTTAAATATGATTAAAAAATTGTTTTATTGATTAGCATAAGTCCCTTAGCCAGACCTCCCAATCATAGCATCATGCTCATCAGGATCTTAGCTATTCATCTTATATTTCTTTAAAAACTAATATTTCTTTTTAATCATTGAGATTTGATGGCATATATAAATTTACAAATTTTACTTGCTAATAATGCTGTTGAGTTCCTTTATAAGGCAAGTAAAATTAAATTATTTTATCCAAATAATAAGAATACACTATTATCTTCTAAATTATTTCAACTTAAGTAAATAGCGTTAAGAACTCATTTCAATATTCTAAATAATGGAGACTAAAACAAGTTATTAATAAATTAATCCTTTATATTTCACGAAAGAGTATAAATATGGAAAAAAAGCTCTTAAATATAAGTAAAATAAATATATTCATTTCTATATTGAAATTAAATGACATAAATATTAAATTGTGAAAGGACAAGATATCTTCCTAGATTACGATTTGATTCAGGATTTCCTTCATGAATTTTAAATATATTTGTTTAGAATTAATTCATCAATTCTAAAGTTATTTCCCTTTTTACTATAAATAGGTTTATGTCTTTGATTTAAAATTATGAATTTATTAAGTTATTATTATTTTACAATCTTCATGCTATAATATAAGAAAAACCTTTCAATAAATAGTCTAGTAAGTTAATTAAAATTTTAGGAATATCTTGATTATTGCTCAGTTGTAAATTAATCAATATAGCTTGTCAAAATAGTTTGTTCAAGCATTCATATTTAAGTTAACTAGCCAGTTAAATGCAAGCAAATAAAGAGAATTCAAAAACACTGTTTAAATTGCATGGATAGGCAGTAACAGCATGAATAGTATTTTAATTCATTCATATTTTTATTTTAGGCCAACTAAAATAATTTTAACAAAAATCTATATATAATTTAAGACATCGTGGTTTAAATCGAAAACACTCTGACGATTCACTTTATATTAAGCTTTGAGTGGTCATCATGAGTGTTCTTTATTTGCAATATGTTTTATATCATATTTCATTAGAATATAAGAATGATTATTGACTGTTGAGGTACTCAATTGGAAAGCGAGTCAATAAATGTTAGTAAAAAGTAATATAAAGAGATAGATGAAAACTTTGGAAGTGACGCAATTATTTATATTGAAACTTGGATCAGCTAATTTAGTTTGAAAGCTGTTTCTTCAATTTGTCATTATCATACAAAGATGGCAAGGAATTTAATGAGGATGTAATAGGCAGAAGATTTTATTTAATGAATGGTTATTTATGACATAGGGACTTTAAATAGAATTAATCCTCCATTATAATTATTTTGACATATGATAAAGAAAGAATTGTATAAATTGACATGAGAAAAATGCAAAATTCACAATTGAAAAGCTAAATTAATTAAAGACTTTAAGAGGAAAATTGATAATTCAAGGCTATTATTAAATCGCTTCGGTATAAAATTTATATTATTCACTTTGAATTAATTTTGAGGCTTTTTTCAATAATGATATGGATTAAAATGATTTACCATGGAATAGAAATGGAATTATTGAGAATATAGACATTAAAAACTCTTAAATTTAGGTACCCTTGTTGGCTACCAAAATTTAATAAATATTCATAGAAATATTAAATTTTAATTATTAATTTATAGTTTGGGGATTTTACTATCAATAGATATTATTTTTAATATTCCCTGTCAGAATACTAATAAAAATATCAGTTATAAAAGTATAGACAGTTTAATCAAATTTATACTCAACCTTTAGTTTTGCTTAACAAACCATAAAAAATATGAGAAAAATATTTATACTGTAAAATTATAATTTAATTGCTTTTTATATAATAAAAATACTGCTGAAAAGAATCAACTATACTAATTTAAATAATAAATTGAATTAAATGTATCACAATTTAAAAGTTTTTATTGCTAGATAAATTATGACTTAAAAAAAGTGAATAAACCTCACATTAAAATAGTCAAAGATAAAAATATAATAAATTATGAGTGTGTTAATAGCTCATTTGAGAAATAAAACTCAAAATCAAACCAATTAAATGATTGATAAATGTATGTAATAATTATCATTTGATTTAATTAATGAGCTATTACAAAAGGATAAATTGTTAAATTATTAATAAGAATATTTGAAAAAATGAAGATGAGATTCTTAAAAGTAATTTGTTCTTATTATTTCTGTGTTTGCACTTTCAAATAACTCAAAATTTAGCGGTAGTTTTTGTTGTAAAAATAGGATGCTTTAAATTAAATCACTAGCTCTGAGAATAGTCATCAAAGAAAAATTAGTAAAATAACAGCAAATACAATAAAGATAAAGAAAAAATATGATTCAGTACTCTTTTCATAATAATCAATATGTAATAAACAAGCTTCTTCGTATTATTATTATCTTAATTAATCTACTTTTGTTGAAATTTAAATACATAATTTTATGCTAAATTTAAAATTAAATGCATTGCCTCTTAAATAAATAAAATTCTAATGATTTCATCACAGAAACCATCATCTTATAAAAAACCCATTATAACTAAACCTAAAATACCTTACCTATTAATTATAAATGTTATTGAATGAACAAACTTAAGTTTAGTAAATGCATCATCATCGATTATAAATATTTCTCTTTGAATAATAATAATAATAATAAATAATAATAATTATTCAGATGGGGTCTCCAGGACCCCCGAAATAAAAGTAAAGGGACAAATGCCCTATCACATTAACTAAACAAACTTTCAGCTTTGTAGAGTCTACCTTGTCCTAACGACTCTATTTGGTCATCCAGCTTGGGGAAATGGTTTTTAACTCGCAGAACCTCAATTTTTAAATTTGAACTTTCCTCTAGTTAGATCTTGCTTCGTTAGCTAAACTGCGGTATTTCTTCCCTCTTCTTCGTCGACTTTTTTTTCTGTCTTCAAAGTGGGAGTCGACAATCATGACTTCTGGTCGGAAATGAAAATCTGATGTGACCTCAGTTTCTGGTCTGGTGATCAAGTTCTGTTCTGACGTCATGACTTAATTAAGGTCTTGGTTGGGTATTTAATAGTGAAATTGAAGATTTACTGGCTCTTAGTTAACTGGGGTTGGCTCAACGTAGTCTTTGTTTAATCCTACGAAGGGACCAGATCTAAATGGAATGTAGACTGTCCTAGCAAGATTACGACTGAGACTTTTATGTTCTTTTTCTTCTTAGTCTTCACCAGTGTCAACTGGTCTCTTTTGTGTTGGTGTCTTAGTACTTACTAGGCTCTATGACCATCTTCGGATCATTTGTTAGTACTTAGCCAAGTTTTTTGAAACTACAGGGAAAAAGAATTTCATAGCTTCATTCAACATTTCTTGTTTTCTTTAACGCATGAGATTTAACAAGAAACCTGGGAGACCTTAAGTAGTTTGTTGTGTCCTCGTGAGCCTTTCGGACAACATGGCAAGCCACTTCCACGCAACTTTTTTTACAGTTTAACTGACTTCGAACATAGTCTCGTTATTTAGTAATCGAAGTTGGATTCTTTTTTTTTTCTTTGAATAATATGATAAATAATATCTCTAACAATTTCAACTAATACTCCAAATAAAACTATCGTAAGAAGCATTATGCTAAAAGAATTACAGTCATATATCAATAATTATTATTCAAGTATAACGAATAATTATTTTTGTTTTATAGATACAGTATATAATTAACTCCTTTATTAACTATTGATATCGTTTGTATAATAATAAGCTGAAAGACTTTGGAATTATATATGCCAACCTATCTTAATACCGAAATACTCAATAAGTATGATTAATAGAGTAAGGAGTATTAAATTAAATGGATTTAGATAAGTATCTTAACAAAAACAGTTGATTGCTTCTAAAGTACTCGAAACTCTTCTATTCATAAAAGATATGAAAAATATCCAAATAAATTAAAGAAAAAGAAGAAATTAATTTATAAAGACAAGATTTAGTTCATCCAAAACTGTGTCAATGCTCATTGAAATAGAGAGAAACTTCTTTAAAATATTTATTATATAAAATTTCTAGTTAATCCAAAGATCTCACAATAAATGAAAGTCTCAAATGAATTAATTTTATCCTTGATGAAATGGTTATATTAATATTAACTTTGAATTAAGAAATAGAGTTTAGATCATTCACTATCTCTCAGAGGGCAATTTCAACAAGTTAATGACAGATGTTTAAAAATTGATTTGGAAGATAAGCAATGATTTGGGGAAACTAAATATAGTATATTTTATAATTTTAAAATTATGGGTGTTTTCAATATCAATAGTACTTAAAATTAATAAATAAATTAAATCCACAGAAATTTAAGCAATTTTAGTTGGACATTTTATAAGATTATTTCAGAATCAGTCTAAAAAGTGAATTATAACGAGCATAATATACTCCTTAAATAATTATAATAAATATTTAATTATTCAACAACATTTATTAAATTAATGCAAGGATGTTTAAAAAAGTATCTAATTAATCAGTTCATTAATTTCAAAAATGTGGAAAAATTTAGTATTAAATAAAACTGAACTAATAAATAATTAATTAATTTTATAATTGAATTATCAAATACATCATTACAGAATAAAAAAGATACAAAAGTAAATAAAGATTTATTTTAAATAAATATTATAATATATAAAAAATATGAAACTAAAATTGTTAATATAAAATTACTAAATTAATAAACTGCAAAATAATATGAAATTAAATGAAAATTAAAATACAAACAGATATAAAAAGATAATTATTATATTTATATTAACTTGATAACACAAAAAATATATAAAAAGTGAAATTATGTCAATAAATTATTCTTCACTTTTGGGTTCTTATACAGCCAAAGAATACAATTTAAATTAAATCGGCTTTTCTTATTAGAAGCCTTTGTTGAAATAGCATATATTAGTTTCACAGTAAATAAATATGATTCTTTCAAATAATTATATTTACAATTGTCAAAACATTGAATAGTTCAATTCTTAAAGATTAATATTGCTAAAATACGTAAAAATAGGAAATTTCAGAAATTAAATAAATATTCAATTATGACCAAATTATAGGAACCATTGTGTTGAACGAATGTGTATTACTACAAATTTTGATGATTTTAGTCTCTAAACCATAATATAAACCCCAAATTTTTCTTGAACAACTAAATACTTGATTTCGATGTTTGGCAAGAATTCGATGATTAACACGATCGTTTGACACCGTCAATTGGCGTTGATCTGGCATGATCACTTGATGTCGATTCGTCGTCGATAGGCTTGAGTTGATGCCAATCGGCAATCCATTCTCATCTTCTAGATCCTAAAATCTATTGCTCCATCCTTGATCCATCGGTGCCATCATTGGTAGCTCAAGTAGTTGGACCATCATTAGTGTGTTGGTGGACTTGACCTCGGCAATGCGCGGAGGTGAGAGAGGTTTGAGTAGGTTGGCGATTGATTAGTTTAAACTTAAACTTAAAAGCGTGATATATAATAGGGAAGTTTTAATCAATTAATTTAACAGTTCAACTGCCATTCATGCTTGTCTTGACTGGTGCCAGAGCACCTGCAACTCCACTCATCGTCATTGATGATTGACTCATACAAACTCATGTCTGATGGTGGTGCACCACTGCTTGACGCTGAACGCCCAGAGCTTGTTGACATCACTCTTGTTCATGGCTTTAAGGATCTGAGAGAGTCTCTTAACCAAGTGAATCCTATAAGAGGTTATGATAAGTACACTTACTTGCTGTCTGCCTGCTCCTGCCTGAGGTGCCTCTTGATGTATGAGAACAGCTGCTCGATTGGGTTGAGCCAGGGTGAGTACTCGGCATTGAATAGCACCGTCACCTTCAACTTCCTCGCAGTCTCCAACACTTCAGAGTACTTGTGAATGACTGCGTTGTCCATGAGCAGCACGATCTTCTTCAGGCCTAGGTCCTTGTCAGTGCGCAGTGGCTCAGGGTGTGGTAGAGGAAGTTCTCGAACAGCACGTCATCGAAGGCTCCCTCAATGACTTGGCTGGCGACCAGCTGGTCCTTAGTGATGGCTGCCACGAAGCTCATCGAGAACTGCTGCCTCTTGGTGTCCTTGGTGATTGAGAGATCCCTAGCCATACTGCCATAAGTGCCCAGTCTTTGGCTGACTTGCTGTCTGACTGCTGCTATGGGAGTATACTGTTGCGATGGTTGAGCATCGAGGTGACCAGAGTCTGCAATGGGTGCTTGGTCATTCAACTAGTTGGGTAGACATAACTTTGTATCAACTAAAGCAGTATAGATTAATATAGCTTAAGCTTACCTTCCTATTTCTTCACTGTGACTTTACTGCTGCTCACTGCCTTGCTGGACAGCTGCAAGCGTCTGGGTGTAATGGCTGTCCAGTTGTCATGGCCTGTTGCATTGATCACCTCTCTGCCCTTACGCTGGGTTGACTACAGCCGGAGGCTGGCTAGGTTCTGAACCAAAGGAGTGAGAGTTGAAGCTGATTTCAGAGGGGTCTATGGTTGGCTTGAAGGCTTCTTGGAGGAGCTCTATATTCTGATCGCGTCAAAGCGCTTCTATAAGGATGAGTATTAAGCACTGCCCTCTGGGGCTTCCAAGATAGGTGACAGCTGAGTGTACTTATATTTATGACTGCACATGACAGGGGTGGCTGCAATGCTCTGCTCCCTGCTATCAAGGATATGCTGTTCCTGGGTAGAAGATTTCCTGCGCAACTTTGCAAAGATCGATTTCGAGTTTGGCCTTGGAATCTTCGA
>ARYC01021635.1:0-12068 GCA_000711775.1 Oxytricha trifallax
AATACATAATTTTATGCTAAATTTAAAATTAAATGCATTGCCTCTTAAATAAATAAAATTCTAATGATTTCATCACAGAAACCATCATCTTATAAAAAACCCATTATAACTAAACCTAAAATACCTTACCTATTAATTATAAATGTTATTGAATGAACAAACTTAAGTTTAGTAAATGCATCATCATCGATTATAAATATTTCTCTTTGAATAATAATAATAATAATAATTAAATAATAATAATTATTCAGATGGGGTCTCCAGGACCCCCGAAATAAAAGTAAAGGGACAAATGCCCTATCACATTAACTAAACAAACTTTCAGCTTTGTAGAGTCTACCTTGTCCTAACGACTCTATTTGGTCATCCAGCTTGGGGAAATGGTTTTTAACTCGCAGAACCTCAATTTTTAAATTTGAACTTTCCTCTAGTTAGATCTTGCTTCGTTAGCTAAACTGCGGTATTTCTTCCCTCTTCTTCGTCGACTTTTTTTTCTGTCTTCAAAGTGGGAGTCGACAATCATGACTTCTGGTCGGAAATGAAAATCTGATGTGACCTCAGTTTCTGGTCTGGTGATCAAGTTCTGTTCTGACGTCATGACTTAATTAAGGTCTTGGTTGGGTATTTAATAGTGAAATTGAAGATTTACTGGCTCTTAGTTAACTGGGGTTGGCTCAACGTAGTCTTTGTTTAATCCTACGAAGGGACCAGATCTAAATGGAATGTAGACTGTCCTAGCAAGATTACGACTGAGACTTTTATGTTCTTTTTCTTCTTAGTCTTCACCAGTGTCAACTGGTCTCTTTTGTGTTGGTGTCTTAGTACTTACTAGGCTCTATGACCATCTTCGGATCATTTGTTAGTACTTAGCCAAGTTTTTTGAAACTACAGGGAAAAAGAATTTCATAGCTTCATTCAACATTTCTTGTTTTCTTTAACGCATGAGATTTAACAAGAAACCTGGGAGACCTTAAGTAGTTTGTTGTGTCCTCGTGAGCCTTTCGGACAACATGGCAAGCCACTTCCACGCAACTTTTTTTACAGTTTAACTGACTTCGAACATAGTCTCGTTATTTAGTAATCGAAGTTGGATTCTTTTTTTTTTCTTTGAATAATATGATAAATAATATCTCTAACAATTTCAACTAATACTCCAAATAAAACTATCGTAAGAAGCATTATGCTAAAAGAATTACAGTCATATATCAATAATTATTATTCAAGTATAACGAATAATTATTTTTGTTTTATAGATACAGTATATAATTAACTCCTTTATTAACTATTGATATCGTTTGTATAATAATAAGCTGAAAGACTTTGGAATTATATATGCCAACCTATCTTAATACCGAAATACTCAATAAGTATGATTAATAGAGTAAGGAGTATTAAATTAAATGGATTTAGATAAGTATCTTAACAAAAACAGTTGATTGCTTCTAAAGTACTCGAAACTCTTCTATTCATAAAAGATATGAAAAATATCCAAATAAATTAAAGAAAAAGAAGAAATTAATTTATAAAGACAAGATTTAGTTCATCCAAAACTGTGTCAATGCTCATTGAAATAGAGAGAAACTTCTTTAAAATATTTATTATATAAAATTTCTAGTTAATCCAAAGATCTCACAATAAATGAAAGTCTCAAATGAATTAATTTTATCCTTGATGAAATGGTTATATTAATATTAACTTTGAATTAAGAAATAGAGTTTAGATCATTCACTATCTCTCAGAGGGCAATTTCAACAAGTTAATGACAGATGTTTAAAAATTGATTTGGAAGATAAGCAATGATTTGGGGAAACTAAATATAGTATATTTTATAATTTTAAAATTATGGGTGTTTTCAATATCAATAGTACTTAAAATTAATAAATAAATTAAATCCACAGAAATTTAAGCAATTTTAGTTGGACATTTTATCAAGATTATTTCAGAATCAGTCTAAAAAGTGAATTATAACGAGCATAATATACTCCTTAAATAATTATAATAAATATTTAATTATTCAACAACATTTATTAAATTAATGCAAGGATGTTTAAAAAAGTATCTAATTAATCAGTTCATTAATTTCAAAAATGTGGAAAAATTTAGTATTAAATAAAACTGAACTAATAAATAATTAATTAATTTTATAATTGAATTATCAAATACATCATTACAGAATAAAAAAGATACAAAAGTAAATAAAGATTTATTTTAAATAAATATTATAATATATAAAAAATATGAAACTAAAATTGTTAATATAAAATTACTAAATTAATAAACTGCAAAATAATATGAAATTAAATGAAAATTAAAATACAAACAGATATAAAAAGATAATTATTATATTTATATTAACTTGATAACACAAAAAATATATAAAAAGTGAAATTATGTCAATAAATTATTCTTCACTTTTGGGTTCTTATACAGCCAAAGAATACAATTTAAATTAAATCGGCTTTTCTTATTAGAAGCCTTTGTTGAAATAGCATATATTAGTTTCACAGTAAATAAATATGATTCTTTCAAATAATTATATTTACAATTGTCAAAACATTGAATAGTTCAATTCTTAAAGATTAATATTGCTAAAATACGTAAAAATAGGAAATTTCAGAAATTAAATAAATATTCAATTATGACCAAATTATAGGAACCATTGTGTTGATCGAATGTGTATTACTACAAATTTTGTTGATTTTAGTGTTTAACATCATAATATAAACCCCAAATTTTTCTTGAACAACTAAGTACTTGATTTCGATGTTTGGCAAGAATTCGATGATTAACACGATCGTTTGACACCGTCAATTGGCGTTGATCTGGCATGATCACTTGATGTCGATTCGTCGTCGATAGGCTTGAGTTGATGCCAATCGGCAATCCATTCTCATCTTCTAGATCCTATAATCTATTGCTCCATCCTTGATCCATCGGTGTCATCATTGGTAGCTCGAGTAGTTGGACCATCGTTGGTGTGTTGGTGGACTTGACCTCGGCAATGCGCGGAGGTGAGAGAGGTTTGAGTAGGTTGGCGATTGATTAGTTTAAACTTAAACTTAAAAGCGTGATATATAATAGGGAAGTTTTAATCAATTAATTTAACAGTTCAACTGCCATTCATGCTTGTCTTGACTGGTGCCAGAGAACCTGCAACTCCACTCATCGTCATTGATGATTGACTCATACAAACCCATGCCTAATGGTGGTGCACCACTGCTTCACGCTGAACGCCCAGAGCTTGTTGACATCACTCTTGATCATGGCTTCAAGATCTGAGAGAGTCTCTTAACCAAGTGAATCCTAAAAGAGGTTATGATAAGTACACTTACTTGCTGTCTGCCTGCTCCTGCCTGAGGTGCCTCTTGATGTATGAGAACAGCTGCTCGATGGGGTTGAGCCAGGGTGAGTACTAGGCATTGAATAGAACAGTCACCTTCAACTTCCTCGCAGTCTCCAACACTTCAGAATACTTGTGAATGACTGCGTTGTCCATGAGCAGCACGATCTTCTTCAGGCCAAGATCATTGTCAGTGCGCAGCTGGCGCAGGGTGTGGTAGAGGAAGTTCTCGAACAGCACATCATCGAAAGCCCCCTCAATGACTTGGCTGGAGACCAGCTGGTCCTTAGTGATGGCTGCCACGAGCTCATCGAGAACTGCTGCCTCTTGGTGGATTCCTTGGTGATTGAGAGATTCCTAGCCATGGTGCCATAAGTGCCCAACCTCTGGCTGACTTGCTGTCTGACTGCTGCGATGGGAGTATAATGTTACGATGGTTGAGCATCGAAGTGACCAGAGTATACTATAGGTGCTTAGTCATTCAACTAGTTGGGTAGACATAACTTAGTATCAACTAAAGCAGAATAAAATAATAGAGCTAAAGCTTACCATCCTATTCCTTCACTGTGACTTTACAGCTGCTCACTGCCTTGCTGGACAGCTGCAAGCGTCTGGGTGAAATGGCTGTCCAGTTGTCATGGCCTGTTCCATTGACCACCTCACTGCCCTTACGCTGGGTTGACTACAGCCGGAGGCTGGCCAGGTTCTGAACCAATGGAGTGAGAGTGGAAGCCGATTTCAAAGGGGTCTATGGTAGACTTGAAGGCTTCTTGGAGGAGCTCTATATTCTGATCGCGTCAAAGCGCTTCTATAAGGATGAGTATTAAGCACTGCCCTCTGGGGCTTCCAAGATAGGTGACAGCTGAGTGTACTTATACTTATGACTGCACATGACAGAGGTGGCTGCAATGCTCTGCTCCCTGCTATCAAGGATATGCTGTTCCTGGGTAGAAGATTTCCTGCGCAACTTTGCAAAGATCGATTTCGAGTTTGGCCTTGGAATCTTCGATGGAACAATTCCAGATCCAGCCACTAATCGTTCAGTAATACTAACAGGGTCCTCCTAACCCAAGTTGAAACCTTACCCATCTTGACTACCCAATAAGGAGCTGCTGACGACACTATACTCAATCGGTTAGGCAACGATAGCAATACTCACCTGCTGGTTCCCAGAATTGCTTGGGGTCTCAGATTTTCAGAGTTCAGGTGATCTCATCTTGAATTGCAACTTGGCTTTACAAAACTGCGATGTCTGATCCCTTCCTTTGATCCTGCTCTCTGACCCCAGCCACAGTCGACATACATGCTTCTCTGTTGGGATAGCCAGCCAGCATCTCAGCATACTGTATGACATCGTCGGTGACGAGGACCTCGGTCTTACCAACTGCAGGCGTCAGGGAGGAGTCGCATCCACGACCTTCCTTGTGAAGGGCAGCTGAATTGAAACTCCATTGCTTGGTTGGCAGGTAATCGCTCCTGAAGTTGGACTCATCCACTGATATGATCACTGCATCCTCCAAGAATAGCTGCGCGAGCAGTCTGGATACCCATAACCTCTTCTCGTTGAATGATGGGTCTCTATACTTAGAATTAGCGTTCTGGGCTTTGCCGAATATCAAATGGAAACTTTCCTTCAGTACTTTCAACAGAGTAGCAACGCAAGGCACTATGAGGTTCTTGAATTCCTAATCCTTAAACTGCATTTCAAGCAAGCTATGATGAAGGCGCCAGCCAGTGACCTTGTAGATACCCTGCTGCTAGAGCACGATGGCAATCGCCTTCAGCAACAGCGGATGCTCCGCGTATTCTTCCTCCCATTCTTCAGCTTTGGCTTAGGATTAAGCACTCGGTGCTCCACCTCCAACTTGAACTTCTCAATGGCCTTGTAAACAAATCGTCGATCCACACCCATCTCAAGCGCAATGTCCTTGGGCTTCATACCCTCCACCTTGTAGTGCTGTACTACAGAGATCTTCTTCAATGCCAGCTTCGCATCTCTGCGTTTAAGATAAGGGTTCTTTGATGATCAAGTCATGACTTCATAGTTTGAATGATCCCCATTCAGAAAATCGATACTCCCACCCTGCTCCTTCATGAAGGCTTGCAGACCCTACCACAGCTCATCACTCTACTTGATCTACAGGTTCTTGGGCATAACATTGGGGTATCTCTATGTTGAAGACTGCGATGGCTTTCTAATCAATCGAAGGTACTGCTCGAGGCCATAACACAGCTGGTCATCAGTTGCCAAACTTTCAACATCAACCAACGACGACACTGCTCACTCAACGTTCTCCAAGGGCAGTCGAATGATTTGCCCACCCAGTATGCCCATCGTCGACGGTAGCACCTGCCCATTGTTGAGGAGAGTGCCTGAGGTGTAGGTGAGCTTCACTGGTTTGAGGTTGGAGGGGAAGTTGGTGCCCAGCACCACTGGTGTCCACTTGAGCACAGTCTTCGACTATGGCTTCAGCGCACTCGTCTTGATCTCTTCGAACTGCTGATTACTAAGAAACCCATAGTTCAGAATTGATTCCGATTAATAACTGCAATGATAGGAAGAGTTAACTGACTATTCTTCATTGCTTATATACTGCGACAGTGATTCCATGCAAGTAGGGTTTTGGGGTTTTGAAATAAATTAAAATATAAATAAATATACAGCACTCGATACTAATGATAATAGTGGGAGGAGTATGAATGCTGTTGATAGAGGTAAGGAATGTATGACATTAATTATTTAACTATCTGAATTTAAATTTCAACATCACGAACTCAACATAAATCACTCTCACTCGTAGATCCATTCTTCCTTGTCACCCCTCACAATCAAGTAGGCAGTGATTGTCAAAGCAATATGATTTCATTACTGTTCCCATGTTGAGGGCCTTCTTCAATCTTGCCATTCTAAGCTACAGGTGGGGTGGAAGAAAATTCTAGGGTAGAGTCTTGCACGAGCTAGCTTTCTTTGAAACTCGACTCTTGAGATGCTGTATAGTACCATTGTGGATTCTAGTTGAGGGTTGAAGCAAGTGGCATATCAAGTTCTCATATCTCTTAGCGATGGCTAGAAGTTCCTCTCCCTTACTGGTCTAATGTGGTACGCCCTAAGAGACTTGTTCTCATTTACCACTGCTTGAGATATGTGATGAGGCATTGATGCTGAAACGATGTTGATTTGTATGAGAAGCTCATGAAATGGTTGACTAGCCTCTGAAACAGCATTGCTATGTACCATCCTTGCTCGAACAGGCTCCTGGCATTCTAAATTTACTTTGATGATGGCTGATAAGGTAACAAACCCTTGCGAGATCTCTCTCTGTAGGTACCAGGCCTCCAGTGGATATGAGTTTTAGAGTGAATGAAATTGAACTTAGAGCAGCCAAGGAAATCAAAAATATCATGTCAATTTTCTCATTAGTTCTAAGATTTTCAAGAGCCTCTGCACAGTCTGGGTTGACCTCGTCAAGAAACGCTGCGAATGTATTGTTGACGCATCTAACCAGTTGACTATTAAGGTAAGACTCAAAGATAGAACGCCTTGTCTCTTACATCAATCCAATAACTTTGGGGTTCACAAATTCTATTGAAAATATAATTAGTCATATGTATCTTACTTAAGGACTGCTCTTTGATTCTAGTATTTAATAGACTAAGCATGGTTTGAGAATATACTAAAAACTTCAGAACATAAATTTGATCTGGAAAGAGCTTCATGTCTAGTGTCAGCAATTCATAGTACACTCCTTAGAGAATCTCACCTCTTGCAAGCAGCTGGTGTTGCAGGCACACCTAAACAATAAGTATAGAATTTAATTACTGGTTTGCCTGGGATTGGAACATCATGCAATGATTTGAGTGTGCTAAGAATCTTCCAGTGAGGCTTCACCTTGAGATGCAGCTGCTTAAACTCCCATGACTTCTCTGGGAAGTTGAATACATCGCTCTTATCAATCTCTTATATCTGTGCTACTATCTTTGCAGCTTTAGCATTCTAATGCTTCTCGTCTCTTGGCATTATGAGTTCCAAGATTTACTACACCTCTAGCTTTTTATCTCGCTCTTCACCTTATGCTTTGCTTATACTAACTTCTGTTCTTCTAACTCAAGATTTACTGCATGTTAGGATGCAATGTGTCTCTTTAGAGTTCTCTTGAGGAGACTCTTTCCACAGATCCCACACTATGCTTGTTACGATTGACTAGCAGCGTTAATATACCTTGTAAAATTATATAAAATGTATTCTTACTTTTACGATACTGCACTCTATGGTTTATCCTTCTACTTGCTCTGGAGGTAAGGAATCATAAACTATATTTAATTAAAATTATAGTTTAAGGCCATGTGTTATTACTTACTTGTATACTAAAGTGATCTAGTATACCATAAGTTAATATTGTCACACTGATAGTAAAATTTCATACACAACTGTTTATAAAGCTAAGGTAAGGTAGTTTTAATGTTGATATGTGTAAATACTATACCTGGTTATATAGACTCATTGGAGGTTGTCAAGGAATGTACAGACGTATAGGCATCTACTGATACAGAGGTAGTAGGTTTGAATAAACATAGGGTATCAGTAATAGAGGGACATGATTTGTATAGTTTAAGTTTGTATTTGATTTAATTATAAATTATGACTTTATCAATAAAAACTTATTATATTTCACTCTTTTTAATAAATCCTCCTACCCCAACACCTCCACTCTAACTTAATATACTTATAATGACGTTGGCGAGGATGCTCGATCAATGTGTATCATTATTGTTGAAGTAAACATTGAGATTCAAAGTTGAAGAATGATTGCTTTGGTCAAGTGGAAATTCTATAAACCAACCTTTTAGATCGGTAGGTCTAGACCTCCAATTTCCGATCTGACCTCAAGTCCTAATGACCCTCCTCATTTCCTGCGGATGCACTTTGGATTTCAACTTGGCCTCTCAGATCACTCCGAAACCTATTTCTAAAAATCAGGAAGATGGTTTGCAACATTACTAATACCATTTGGCTAAAAAAAAGTGGTCGGAACCGCCGGATTTAGAGGGGTGGTTATTATAATATTATCAGCTATAACCAAAACTACTAGTAATACTCCTAACAGATTATAGAGTATGACTTATATGATTTTATAAAATTATTTTCCAATCCTCTCCCCATCCCACCATTCCAACCCAAACATCGCTAATACACTCTAGATCGACGAGATAGAAGGAAAGAAGCCGATTGGTGGTGGGAGTGGCTATATCCCATATTGAAATGTCAGGGAGGTCCTAACGGCCATTTTGGCCTTGAAATTTCAGAATATTGCTCCTCCTCACCCCTTGGGTCCAGCCCAGCTCAGGCTCAAGTGATCTCTATGGTAGCTAATTGATCATAGGCATTGAGAACACTGTTCATTACTAATAACAAGTAACTATAGTACAGTTCAAGCAACAGGGGAGGTGGTAAGCTTCAAATACCAGGCAAATGGGGTCTTAATTTGACTTGTTTGGCCTTAAGACCTAGAATATGGAACATTTCCAGAACAGCACTTTGGCTTGGCTACTTTACGACCCCTCAACCTGACTTTCAGAAATTTTGGTAGGATAACTAGTCATTGGTGCCTTTGACATGACAACAACATTAGGACAAGGGAGAGATGATAGGGTAAGCCTAGAGGGTAGTAGACCAGCCCAATAGTCAGACCAAAGCTTGGATTCTAAGGTTAAAGTGAAGAATATTACTTAAAATTAATACATACTATAACTATTCAAACATGCCTCGCTGAGGCTCGATTGCTTCCAAGCAACCCTTCCCCAGTGCAATAAACACCAGAGATTGGCTGCCCTGGCCAGAGGATCCCTCGACAGATAAATATGGCTGTCAGAGTCAGGTCATAGCCACACACAAACCCTAAAGACTTAAACTAAGAAGTAAAGAAACAACTAAACACTGTGAGCCAGATATTAACCCAGCTACCACTTAGCTTAGGCAACGAAGAAACAAGAAGTAAAAGACTTAAACAAAACAAACAAGCAGTGAGTAGCACTGCAAGCAGGTGACCTGCTGAGACGAGTTCTCACTGCTGTTTACCTATAGAAGTAGTTAAGAGCGTGAGTATCACTTACCAATACCAGAGTACACTCTCAAGTAACCGTGTAGAGTTAAGTAAGAAAGCTGAGCTCAGACCTGCTCTAAGTTTAAGCTAAAGTTTAGTAAGTACAAGTACCAGCAACAGCCCTGCAAAGCCCTCGGCGAGGATACAGCCTGAGAGGTCTTACGCCACTTCGGCCTTCAGGGTGTGTACCTCAGCACCCTTGGATGAGAGTCTTTCACAGAACTTAGGATTGCTGGGTTTTAAAGTAAGAATCAGGAAATACTAAAGTAAAAGAAAAGTTTGTAAATAAGCTTTTTTAGAACCCCAAAAGCAAGCAAAACTAAAACAATAAGCTAGCTTTTCAAACTAAAGCTTTACCTAAAATTCTCTGATGATCAATCACATCAACAAACCTAAACCCCAAATATTTTGGGAACTTCCAAATATTAGTTTGGGAAATTCTAGAAAGTTCTGATTTCCAAATTTTGGGTACTTAAGCAAGCTCTAAATATTTAATTGTAATAATTATTTTTAGTTCTTGTTTGATGATTAGGTGTATTGGTGGCCACCTTAGTTTGTTTGATTAGCAGGAGCAGCATGAGTGGGAGTCAGAAGCAACTTCAGCATTGGAATCGGCAGCATCAACAAACATCAAGGTAAGTATTTTTCCAATTTATTTTATTGAAACAATTTATTTTCTTTTAACTTTTTTTTAGATTCAGTAGCAGCAGTAGGCAGAGTGAGAGTCAGCATCATAAGCTCCTTTAATGATTAAATCTAAGGTAAGGGAGGCTTAGGTAGGCCTCGTTGACTGTTAATCCACCAATGATATTAACCCCCATGATGTGATAACCCCAAGATTGATAACAATCTTACTTTTTTAGGATTTTTTATAGGCATTTAGGTTCAGGCAGAGATGGTGAGGAAGCAGATTCAGAGACAAAGCATAGAGCAGATTTACAGAGATTCAAGCTGATTGTGAGCATGCATTGATTTCAGCAACATTCAACATTGATTCAAGTAAGTATTTTAATTATCTTAACTTTTCTTTAGCATCAACTTCAGCAGATTCTCTCAAATTAGGGTAAGGTGGCCACCTTTTAGTTAGTGTTTAGTTGTGATTAGTTTATTTTAATTAATCAACTTTAGGTGTTGATTCAGTCTGTCTTCTTATTATACTTTATATTAGCTGGTCTAAGCTCAGTTTATTGCTGAGTGAGGGCTAGCTTTCCTAATTGGATTTATTTCATCATTATACTTTCATTATTAAACCCAAGTATTAGATATTTTTAGAAAATGCTTGAATTTACTTTAAACCTCAAAATCTGAGATTTTGATTTCGATATTAAATTATCTAAGTATTAAGTTTAGGTTAGTCTTCAAAATTTTAGCAGAAGCCTCTCTTAGGTTAGTTACTTTGCTTCAGCCTATATTTTATAATAAATAATTGTATTCTTACAACTCCTGATTTCAATGTTAGTTGATGTCGTCATGTGCAAGCCCAAAACCCAAAACCCTTTGGCCCTAAATTTTGTAAACATGTTTTCGTTTTTGATAATAGATTTGACTTACCCTGTAATTAAACCAAAAGTAAGTTGTGGTTCTGGAAAAGTTCCACTCGAGCTCTGTAATTCTGCTCTATCTCCCACTCATCCTCAGCTCTTATGCCTGGCACTCTGTGCAAGTTAAGGAATGATGTCAACTTACTTGTGCTACTTCACGTTTCTCTGCCCGCCCTCCCTCCACAAGAAACTCACCATGCCAATTAGTGCTTCGCACATTTGCTGGCCTATCTCCGATCCTCTACAAGAAAAGCTAGGATTTGAGTGAGGATCAAGTTGTTGTACTTACCAAGCAAGTAGAATGCCAATTGAACAGTAGGTGAAGTAAGATCTGCAAGCAGCTCACACCAGCTGCTGCATCTGCGACGCAGATCCAAGTCTTCTGTATGCTGTTAATGGTATAGGGTATGCTTACATTTGTAGCCTGGATGTAGCACTAATCGCAGAGTGCGATGGCCAAGTTTCAAAAGTTGTTGTAAGTACTGTAGCATCCACATTTCAAGAACCATCACACTCCTCCATATCCCCATTGCAGACATGGCAAGCATCACCAGCGCATAGTAGTAGTCGGCCCAATAGCTTCAGCAGTGAAGCAACATCAGCTCATCAGATCACGACGATCGAAGCAGTGAATTAAAGTTTTATATGCGTGTGAAATTAATATTCGATGGGTTACATCGAGATGAATTAGGTATTAAATAACGTAAATTAAATCAAAGACTCTATATCATCTGAAGGCTCTGCTCTCAAGTGCCCCTCCTCTCTCACTAGCATCAGCTGCAATGCCTCCTGCTGATCAAGCACAGCTAGAAAGCATGTAGGACTCGCCATCGGTAGGAGTGATAAGCACTCTCACTGGGTCGTTGTTTGAGGAGGCCACTGTAAGTTTGAACTCGGCTCCAGCCTTTACACTGATGTTGAATTCCTCGCACTTGCAGAATAGGTCGCCTTTATGATTCTCTACCTCAAAAGCATCATCTTGCTGTAGATACTTGCGTTTCCTGTACACCTGAACCTAGTAAGCGTTGGGCGTGTTGTGCTGGTAGACGAATTGCAGCCTGAGTGGTTCGTTCTGCTTGTCTCTGT
>ARYC01021636.1:0-11940 GCA_000711775.1 Oxytricha trifallax
AGAATCGTCAATCCACACCCATCTCAAGAGCAATATCCTTGGGCTTCATGCCTTCCACCTTGTAGTGCTGTACGACAGCGATCTTCTTCAATGCCAGCTTCGCGTCCCTGCGTTTCAGGTAAGGATTCTTAGATGATCAATTCATGTTTTCATAGTTTGAATGATCCCCATTTAGGAAATCGATACTCCCACCCTGCCCTTTCATGAAGTCTTGCAGACCTTACCACAGCTCATCACTCTGCTTGATCTACAGGTTCTTGGGCATCACATTGGGGTTTCTCTATGTTTAAGACTGCGATGGCTTTCTAATCATCCGAAGGTACTGCTCGAGGCCATAACACAGCTGGTCATCTGTTGCCAAACTTTCAACATCAACCAACGACGACACTGCTCACTCAACGTTCTCAATGGCAGTCGTATGATTTGCCCACCCAGTATGCCCATCGTCGACGGTGGCACCTGCCCGTTGTTAAGGAGGGTGCCTGAGGTGTAGGTGAGCTTCACTGGTTTGGGGTTGGAGGGGAAGTTGGTGCCCAGCACCACTGGTGTCCACTTGAGCGCAGTCTTCGACTATGGCTTCAGCGCACTCGTCTTGATCTCTTCGAACTGCTGATTACTAAGAAACCCATAGTTCAGAATTGATTCCGATTAATAACTGCAATGATAGGAAGAGTTAACTGACTATTCTTCATTGCTTATATACTGCGACAGTGATTCCATGCAAGTAGGGTTTTGGGGTTTTGAAATAAATTAAAATATAAATAAATATACAGCACTCGATACTAATGATAATAGTGGGAGGAGTATGAATGCTGTTGATAGAGGTAAGGAATGTATGACATTAATTATTTAACTATCTGAATTTAAATTTCAACATCACGAACTCAACATAAATCACTCTCACTCGTAGATCCATTCTTCCTTGTCACCCCTCACAATCAAGTAGGCAGTGGCATTGTCAAAGCAATTTGATCTCATCACAGTTCCCATGTTGAGAGCCTTCTTAAATCTTGCCATTCTAAGCTACAGGTGGGGTGGAAGTAAATTCTAGGGTAGAGTCTTGCACGAGCTAGCTTTCTTTGAAACTTGACTCTTGAGATGCTGTATAGTACCATTGTGGATTCTAGTTGAGGGGTGAAGCAAGTGGCATATCAAGTTCTCATATCTCTTAGCGATGGCTAGAAGTTCCTCTCCCTTACTGGTCTTGATGTGGTACGCTCAAAGAGACTTATTCTCATTTAACCACTGCTTGAGATATGTGATGAGGCATTGATGCTGAAACGATGTTGATTTGTATGAGAAGCTCATGAAATGGTTGACTAGCCTCTGAAACAGCATTGCTATGTACCATCCTTGCTCGAACAGGCTCCTGGCATTCTAAATTTACTTTGATGATGGCTGATAAGGTAACAAACCCTTGCGAGATCTCTCTCTGTAGGTACCAGGCCTCCAGTGGATATGAGTTTTAGAGTGAATGAAATTGAACTTAGAGCAGCCCAGGAAATCAAAAATATCAATGTCAATTTTCTCATTAGTCCTAAGATTTTCAAGAGCCTCTGCACAGTCTGGGTTTACCTCGTCAAGGTACGCTGCGAAAGTATTGTTGACGCATCTAACCAGTTGACTGTTAAGGTAATACTCAAAGATAGAACGCCTTGTCTCTTACATCAATCCAATAACTTTGGGGTTCACAAATTCTATTAAAAATATGATTAGTCATATGTATCTTACTTAAGGACTGCTCTTTGATTCCAGTATTTAATAGACTAAGCATGGTTTGTGAATATACTAAGGACTTCAGAACATAAATTTGATCTGGATAGAGCTTCATGTCTAGTGTCAGCAATTCATAGTACACTCCTTAGAGAATCTCACCTCTTGCAAGCAGCTGGTGTTGCAGGCACACCTAAACTATAAGTATAGAATTTAATTACTGGTTTGACTGGGATTGGAACATCATGCAATGGTTTGAGTGTGCTAAGAATCTTCCAGTGAGGCTTCACCTTGAGATGCAGCTGCTTAAACTTCCATGACTTCTCTGGGAAGTTGAATACATCGCTCTTATCAATCTCTTATATCTGTGCTACTATCTTTGCAGCTTTAACATTCTAATGCTTCTCGTCTCTTGGCATTATGAGTTCCAAGATTTACTACACCTCTAGCTTTTTATCTCGCTCTTCACCTAATGCTTATACTAACTTCTGTTCTTCTAGCTCAAGGTTTACAGCATGTTAGGATGCAATGTGTCTCTTTAGAGTTCTCTTGAGTAGACTCTTTCCACAGATCCCACACTATGCTTGTTACGATTGACTAGCAGCGTTAATATACCTTGTAAAATTATATAAAATGTATTCTTACTTTTACGATACTGCACTCTATGTTTATCCTTCTACTTGCTCTGGAGGTAAGGAATCATAAACTATATTAAATTAAAATTATAGTTTAAGGCCATGTGTTATTACTTACTTGTATACTAAACTGATCTAGTATACCATAAGTTAATATTGTCACACTATAGTAAAATTTCATACACAACTGTGTATAAAGCTAAGGTAAGGTAGTTTTAATGTTGATAAGTGTAAATACTATACCTGGTTATATAGACTCATTGGAGGTTGTCAAGGAATGTACAGACGTATAGGCATCTACTGATACAGAGGTAGTAGGTTTGAATAAACATAGGGTATCAGTAATAGAGGGACATGATTTGTATAGTTTAAGTTTGTATTTGATTTAATTATAAATTATAACTTTATCAATAAAAACTTATTATATTTCACTCTTTTTAATAAATCCTCCTACCCCAACACCTCCACTCTAACTTAATATACTTATAATGACGTTGGCGAGCATGCTCATCAATGTGTATCATTATTGTTGAAGTAAACATTGAAATTCAAAGTTGAAGAATGATTGCTTTGGTCAAGTGGAAATTCTATAAACCAACCTTTAGATCGGTAGGTCTAGACCTCCAATTTCCGATCTGACCTCAAGTCCTAATGACCCTCCTCATTTCCTGCGGAGGCACTTTGGATTCCAACTTGGCCTCTCAGATCACTCCCAAACCTATTTCTAAAAATCAGGAAGATGGTTTGCAACATTACGAATACCATTTGGCTAAGAAAAAGTGGTCGGAACCGCGGATTTAGAGGGGTGGTTATTATAATATTATCAGCTATAACCAAAACTACTAGTAATACTCCTAACAGATTATAGAGTATGACTTATATGATTTTATAAAATTATTTTCCAATCCTCTCCCCATCCCACCATTCCAACCCAAACATCGCTAATACACTCTAGATCGACGAGATAGAAGGAAAGAAGCCGATTGGTGGTGGGAGTGGCTATATCCCATATTGAAATGTCAGGGAGGTCCTAACGGCCATTTTGGCCTTGAAATTTTCAGAATATTGCTCCTCCTCACCCCTTGGGTCCAGCCCAGCTCAGGCTCAAGTGATCTCTATGGTAGCTAATTGATCATAGGCATTGAGAACACTGTTCATTACTAATAACAAGTAACTATAGTACAGTTCAAGCAACAGAGTGAAAGATTCAAATACCAGGCAAATGGGGTCTTAATTGGACTTATTTGGCCTTAAGACCTAGAATATGGAACATTTCCAGAACAGCACTTTGGCTTGGCTAACTTTACGACCCCTCCACCTGACTTTCAGAAATTTGGTAGGATAACTAGTCATTGGTGCCTTTAACATGACAACAACATTAGGACAGGGTAGAGATGATAGGGTAAGCCTAGAGGGTAGTAGACCAGCCCAATAGTCAGGCCACAGCTTGGATTCTAAGGTAAAAGTGAAGAATATTACTTAAAATTAATACATGCTATAACTATTCAAACATGCCTCGCTGAGGCTCAGTTGCTTCCAAGCAACCCTTCTCCAGTGCAATAAACACCAGAGATTGGCTGCCCTGGCCAGAGGACCCCTCGACAGATAAATATGGGTGTCAGAGTCAGGTCATAGCCACACACAAACCCTAAAGACTTAAACTAAGAAGTAAAGAAACAACTAAACACTGTGAGCCAGATATTAACCCAGCTACCACTTAGCTTAGGCAACGAAGAAACAAGAAGTAAAAGACTCAAACAAAACAAACAAGCAGTGAGTAGCACTGCAAGCAGGTGACCTGCTGAGACGAGTTCTCACTGCTGCTGACCTATAGAAGTAGTTAAGAGAGTGAGTATCACTTACCAATACCAGAGTACACTCTCAAGTAACAGAGTAAAGTTAGTAGAAAGCTGAGCTCAGACCAGCTCTAAGTTTAAGCTAAAGTTTAGTAAGTACAAGTACCGAAACAGCCCTGCAAAGCCCTCGGCGAGGATACAGCCTGAGAGGTCTTACGCCACTTCGGCCTTCAGGGTGTGTACCTCAGCACCCTTGGATGAGAGTCTTTCACAGAACTTAGGATTGCTGGGTTTTAAAGTAAGAATCAGGAAATACTAAAGTAAAAGAAAAGTTTGTAAATAAGCTTTTTTAGAACCCCAAAAGCAAGCAAAACTAAAACAATAAGCTAGCTTTTCAAACTAAAGCTTTACCTAAAATTCTCTGATGATCAATCACATCAACAAACCTAAACCCCAAATATTTTGGGAACTTCCAAATATTAGTTTGGGAAATTCTAGAAAGTTCTAATTTCCAAATTTTGGGTACTTAAGAAAGCTCAAATATTTAATTCTAATAATTATTTTGAGTTCTTGTTTGATGATTAGGTGTATTGGTGGCCACCTTAGTTTGTTTGATTAGCAGGAGCAGCAGCAGTGGAAGCAGAAGCAACTGCAGAATGGGAATCAGCAGCATCAACAAAAATCAAGGTAAGTATTTTTCCAATAATCTTATTAAAACAATCCATTAATTTAAACTTTTTTAGATTCAGCAGCAATAACAGAGAGCAGCAGCAGCAAAGCGACAATAAGCATCAAATCTAAGGTAAGGGAGGCTTAGGTAGGCCTCGTTGACTATTAATCACCATGATATTAACCCCCAAGATGTGATAACCCCAAGATTGATAACAATCTTACTTTTTTAGGATTTTTTATAGGCATTTAGGTTCAGGCAGAGATGGTGAGGAAGCAGATTCAGAGACAAAGCATAGAGCAGATTTACAGAGATTCAAGCTGATTGTGAGCATGCATTGATTTCAGCAACATTCAACATTGATTCAAGTAAGTATTTTAATTATCTTAACTTTTCTTTAGCATCAACTTCAGCAGATTCTCTCAAATTAGGGTAAGGTGGCCACCTTTTAGTTAGTGTTTAGTTGTGATTAGTTTATTTTAATTAATCAACTTTAGGTGTTGATTCAGTCCTGTCTTCTCTTATACTTTTATACTAGCTGGTCTGAGCTCAGTTTATTGCTGAGTGAGGGCTAGCTTTCCTAAATTGGATTTATTTCATCATTATACTTTCATTATTAAACCCAAGTATTTGATATTTTTAGAAAATGCTTGAATTTACTTTATATGCAAAAATCTGAGATTTTTAATTCGATATTAAATTATCTAAAGTATTAAGTTTAGGTTAGTCTTCAAAATTGTAGCAGATGCCTCTCTTAGGTTAGTCCTTTTGCTTAAGCCTATATTTTTTAACAAATAATTGTATTCTTACAACTCCCGATTTCAATGTAATTTGATGTCGTCTTGTGCAAGACCCAAAACCCAAAACCCTTTGGTCCTAATTTTTGTAAACATGTTTTAGTTTTTGATAATTGATTTGACTTACCTGTAATTAAACCAAAAGTAAGTTGTGGTTCTGGAAAGTTCCACTCAAGCTCTGTAATTCTGCTCTATCTCCACTCATCCTCAGCCCTTTTGCCTGGCACTCGGTGCAAGTTAAGGAATGATGTCAACTTACTTGTGCTACTTCACGTTTCTCTGACGGCCCTCCCTCCACAAGAAACTCACCATGCCAATTAGTGCTTTGCACAGTTGCTGGCCTATCTCCGATCCTCTACAAGAAAAGCTAGGGTTTGAGTGAGGATCAAAGTTGTTGTACTTACCAAGCAAGTAGAATGCCAATTGAACAGTAGGTGAAGTAAGAACTGCAAGCAGCTCACACCAGCTGCTGCATCTGCGACGCAGATCCAAGTCTTCTGTATGCTGTTAATGATATAGGGTATACTTACAATTGTAGCCTGGATGTAGCACTAATCGCAGAGTGCGATAGCCAAGTTTCAAAAGTTGTTGGAAGTACTGTAGCATCCACACCACTAGAACCATCACTCCTCCATTTCCCCATTGCAGACATACCAGGAATCACCAGCGAATAGTAGTAGTCGGCTAACAGCTTCAGCAGTGAAGCAACATCAGCTCAGCAGATCACAACGATTGAAGCAGTGAATTAAAGTTTTATATGCGTGTGAAATTAATATTCGATGGGTTACATCGAGAGTGAATTAGGTATTAAATAACGTAAATTAAATCAAAGACTCTATATCATCTGAAGGCTCTGCTCTCAAGTGCCCCTCCTCTCTCACCAGCATCAGCTGCAATGGCTCCTACTGATCAAGCACAGCTAGAAAGCATGTAGGACTCTCCGTTTGCAGGAGTGATAAGCACTCTCACTGGATCGTTGTTTGAGGAGGCCACTGTAAGTTTGAACTCGGCTCCAGCCTTTACACTGATGTTGAATTCCTCGCACTTGCAGAAGAGGTCGCCTTTATGATTCTCCACCTCAAAAGCATCATCTTGCTGCAGATACTTGCGTTTCCTGTACACCTGAACCTAGTAAGCGTTGGGCGTGTTGTGCCGGTAGACGAACTGCAGCCTGAGTGGTTCGTTCTGCTTGTCTCTGTAGTTTAGCTGTTCCATCAGTGCGTCCTGGTTTTTAATTTACTAATAATTAATAAGTGGGAATTAGAATATAAAGCACTGTTGTAGTGTGAAGGGAATTCAGGCATTTCAACGCACTCTGCGAAGCAAAGCGGTTGATGGGAATGAGAGATAAACAGAGACTTAAATAATAATAATAACGACAACAATAATAGTGGCAATAGTGACAACAGCAATAACCGGGGTAATAACATGCACTGATAAGTATGATTTAATATAAAATTATGGTATGGTGTCTTAATTTGGAAATGTTCCAAATAAGTTTGAGTTAGTATTGAGTATTTGAATTCTAATATCTGAATGCATCCCTTTTCATTTTTGTGTGTGCTAAGCTTATGGCTAGATCCTGATCTGGATCATTGATGAGTTCTGAGTGATCAGTGACTGGTTGAGTTCAATCATTTGGTTGGAAGAGGGTTGATTGAAACTAGGATTATAATTCATTCGCTTCGCCTTCACATACTGTCGTGGCGATAATGCATCCGCATGTGACTAGAACGATGATAGAGGAACTCTAGGTGCAGTCAACTACTAAGCTTGCTTCGATGGTCGCTTGCGCTTCTTGGTTCCTTGATTCAATAAATTCACTGCTCTGACTCTATTGCTCACGTTCACTATGACAGCATTCTCAAGCACGCCAAACATCTCTGCAGTCAACTTGATAAACTTGTTCCTATCTAAAGTCTTCTGCTTCTATCTGAACTCTAAACTGGCCCTAATGTTTGAAGGGAAGAACTCTGGCTTAACTGTATTGATGATCTACATTAGTAAGAATAAAGCAGTGCCAATGCAATAGCATTGAAAGCAACAATAATAACAATAGTACTTACATTATAGAGGAACTATCTGTTGACTGACTTACCATTCTTGATTTCTGGCAAGTATTTGCATATATCTGGATCATTCTTAATATCATCAATGAGATGAATGACAGAGAGCTCGTGATCTTAGGCACGTTGATGATTCTCACCTCATGGTTGCGAAGCACCTACAAAAATATAATCTCAAATGCTTACCTTTTTCACTCCAAGGAATATGCCTTGAATATATTCCAACGTGCATTCTTGGTAAGGTGGCAGGTAGAACTATCCTATATGCTAATTATTGATTTGAATTCGCACCTTAAGTGAGCAAGATAGAATAGATATCCTGCTTTGACTTCCCTAATCTAGCAAGCTCATTCGAAGGCACTGAATGTACAACTTGACCATTGATAGTTTCAGTGTTAATGATACTCATGCGTGTTGGCCGATACCCCTCTTTGACTTCTTCATCAGCATCACTTTAGAACTCTTGGTGAGGATTGAAGCTGGATACACCACCACTGATCTTTAAGTATTGCCATGCTTCCTTGAGGGTTCAGTTCTGAATTTCGATTACTGGCCATCACTTGGATTATTGTTTAAGTAAGTATCAATCTAAGTCATGTTCCTCATGAATTAGCCAGAGATCTAATTGAAGTAAGCTGAGTCTTCATTACCGATCTAGTTTGGCGAGTGCCCATCATGATCATGAGTCTGCTCTCTACTCTCCTCTTCCACTGGCTTCATCAACGCATCTTTACCTTGTCCTGAATAGAGAGCTCTTGACCCAGAGATCTATAAGAAGAAAACTATGGCTAAGCAATGATTTAATGATTGATTGGGTATGATTGCTATTGAAATCGATTTCAAATAAATTTTAGTAGTTGTAAATTAACAGCGTCAAATGACACCACAACCTGACACAGCCAACTGACACCGCCAACCGACAACATCAACTGACACCGCCACCTGACACCGTCAACTGACACCACCAACTGTCAGCATCAACTGACACAGCCAACTGACACCGCAAACTGACAACATCAACTGGCACAGCCAAATGACAACATCAACTGACAAGGGGTTTTGGGGTTTTGAATATCAACTGAAAATAAAAATCCATTGATAACATCAACTGACAACGTCAACTTACCTTGCCACTGACGACGCCGAGGTCCTTGATGGGAAAGCCATTCATGACACCATTACCGAAGCTGTTGTGGAAGAATGAGCTAGCTGAGTACTGCGGTGATCCACCCACTCCTGGCTGCGCCAGGGAGTGGGGGTGGGGGGCGTCCAAGATCTCGCCATCTTCAACATCACCAGCTTTATCAACCAGCGGCTGTTACTGGGAATCGCTGTTCATTCTTATTAATTAATAGCTAGTATTAAGAATTTAACTGTCCAATCAATTTCTAATTAAAAAATATATAATTAAAATCGGTTATTAAGAACTAAAACTTAAAAATACAAATTTTTGATTGCGCAAATATATAAACCATCCTGAGCCAGAGTGGAATTGCTCCATCTCAAGAAATACTGCTCACTACAGTACATTCAAAACATCGATCTGCGCGTCTCATACCTGTCAACATCAATAGCATATTGGATTGACTCTAATCATACTTATTAGTCATTCACCGTTTTATCGGATAAATGAAATAGATTTTGAAAAAATAAATTTCCCGATAAAACCAAGAATGAATAATAAGCATGATTAGAGTCAATCCAATATGCTATTGATGTTGACAGGTATAAGACGCGCAAATCGATGTGCTGAATGTACTGTAGTGAGCAGTATGTCTTGAGATGGAGCAATTCCACTCTGGCTCAGGATGGTTTATATATTTGCGCAATCAAAAATTTGTAATTTTAAGTTTTAGTTCTTAATAACCGATTTTAATTATATATTTTTTAATTAGAAATTGATTGGACAGTTAAATTCTTAATACTAGCTATTAATTAATAAGAATGAACAGCGATTCCCAGTAACAGCCGCTGGTTGATAAAGCTGGTGATGTTGAAGATGGCGAGATCTTGGACGCCCCCCACCCCCACTACCTGGCGCAGCCAGGAGTGGGCGGATCACCGCAGTACTCAGCTAGCTCATTCTTCCACAACAGCTTCGGTAATGGTGTCATGAATGGCTATCCCATCAAGGACCTCGGCGTCGTCAGTGGCAAGGTAAGTTGACGTTGTCAGTTGATGTAATCAATGGATATTGATTTTCAGTTAATATTCAAAACCCCAAAACCCCTTGTCAGTCGATGTTGTCATTTGGCGGTGCCAGTTGATGTTGTCAGTTGGCGGTGTCAGTTGGCTGTGTCAGTTGATGCTGACAGTTAGCGGTGTCAGTTGACGGTGTCAGGTGGCGGTGTCAGTTGATGTTGTCGGTTGGCGGTGTCAGTTGGCTGTGTCAGTGGTGGTGTCAGTTGACGCTGTCAATTTACAACTACTAAAATTTATTTGAAATCGATTTCAACAGCAATCATACCCAATCAATCATTAAATCAATGCTTAGCCATAGTTTTCTTCTTATAAATCTCTGGGTCAAGAGCTCTCTATTCAGGACAAGGTAAAGATGCGTTGATGAAGCCAGTGGAGGAGGAAAGTAGAGAGCAGACACATGATCATGATGGGCACTCGCCAAACTAGATAGGTAATGAAGACTCAGCTGACTTAAATTAGATCTCTGGCTAATTCATGAGGAACATGACTTAGATTGATACTTACCTAAACAATAATCCAAGCCATGGCCAGCAATCAAAATTCAGAACTGAACCCTCAAGGAAGCATGGCAATACTTAAAGATCAGGTGGTGGTGTATCCAGCTTCAATCCTCACCAAGAGTTCTAAAGTGATGCTGATGAAGAAGTCAAAGAGGGGTATCGGCCAACACGCATGAGTATCATTAACACTGAAACTATCAATGGTCAAGTTGTACATTCAGTGCCTTCGAATGAGCTTGCTAGATTAGGGAAGTCAAAGCAGGATATCTATTCTATCTTGCTCACTTAAGGTGCGAATTCAAATCAATAATTAGCATATAGGATAGTTCTACCTACCACCTTACCAAGAATGCACGTTGGAATATATTCAAGGCATATTCCTTGGAGTGAAAAAGGTAAGCATTTGAGATTATATTAGTGTAGGTGCTTCGCAACCATGAGGTGAGAATCATCAACGTGCCTAAGATCAACGAGCTCTCTGTCATTCATCTCACTGACGATATTAAGAATGATCCAGATATATGCAAATACTTGCCAGAAATCAAGAATGGGAAGTCAGTCAACAGATAGTTCCTCTATAACGTAAGTACTATTGTTATTATTGTTGCTTACTAATGCTATTGCATTGGCACTGCTTTATTCTTACTAATGTAGATCATCAATACAGTTAAGCCAGAGTTCTTCCCTTCAAACATTAGGGCCAGTTTAGAGTTCAGATAGAAGCAGAAGACTTTAGATAAGAAAAAGTTTATCAAGTTGAATGCAGAGATGTTTGGCGTGCTTGAGAATGCTGTCATAATGAACGTGAGCAATAGAGTCAGAGCAGTGAATTTATTGAATCAAGGAACCAAGAAGCGCAAGCGACCATCGAAGCAAGCTTAGTAGTTGACTGCACCTAGAGTTCCTCTATCATCGTTCGAGTCACATGCAGATGCATTATCGCCACGACAGTATGTGAAGGCGAAGCGAATGAATTAGAATCCTAGCTTCAATCAACCATCTTCCAACCAAATGATTGAACTCAACCAGTCACTGATCACTCAGAACTCATCAATGATCCAGAGCAGGATCTAGCCATAAGCTTAGCACACAAAAAAATGAAAAGGGATGCATTCAGATATTAGAATTCAAATACTCAATACTAACTCAAACTTATTTGGAACATTTCCAAATTTAGACACCATACCATAATTTTATATTAAATCATACTTATCACTGCATGTTATTACCCCGGCTATTGCTGTTGTCACTATTGCCACTATTATTGTTGTCGTTATTATTATTATTTTAAGTCTCTGTTTATCTCTCATGCCCATCAACCGCTTTGCTTCGCAGAGTGCGTTGAAATGCCTGAATTCCCTCCACACTACAACAGTGCTTTATAATCTAATTCCCCACTTACTAATTATTAGTAAATTAAAAACCAGGACGCACACATGGAACAGCTAAACTACAGAGACAAGCAGAACGAACCACTCAGGCTGCAATTCGTCTACCAGCAAAACACGCCCAACGCTTACTAGGTGCAGGTGTACAGGAAACGCAAGTACCTGCAGCAAGA
>ARYC01021637.1:0-11734 GCA_000711775.1 Oxytricha trifallax
ATGCTAATTATTGATTTGAATTCGCACCTTAAGTGAGCAAGATAGAATAGATATCCTGCTTTGACTTCCCTAATCTAGCAAGCTCATTCGAAGGCACTGAATGTACAACTTGACCATTGATAGTTTCAGTGTTAATGATACTCATGCGTGTTGGCCGATACCCCTCTTTGACTTCTTCATCAGCATCACTTTAGAACTCTTGGTGAGGATTGAAGCTGGATACACCACCACCTGATCTTTAAGTATTGCCATGCTTCCTTGAGGGTTCAGTTCTGAACTTTGATGGCTGACCATGACTTGGATTATTGTTCAGGTAACTATCAATCTAAGTCATGTTTCTCATGAATTAGCCAGAGATCTAATTGAAGTCAGCTGAGTCTTCATTACCGATCTAGTTTGGCGAGTGCCCATCATGATCATGAGTCTGCTCTCTACTTTCCTCCTCCACTGGCTTCATCAACGCATCTTTACCTTGTCCTGAATAGAGAGCTCTTGACCCAGAGATCTATAAGAAGAAAACTATGGCTAAGCAATGATTTAATGATTGATTGGGTATATTGCTGTTGAAATCGATTTCAAATAAATTTTAGTAGTTGTAAATTGACAGCGTCAACTGACACCACCACCTGACACAGCCAACTGACACCGTCAACCGACAACATCAACTGACACCGCCACCTGTCACCGTCAACTGACACCACCAACTGTCAGCATCAACTGACACAGCCAACTGACACCGCCAACTGACAACATCAACTGGCACCGCCAAATGACACAACATCAACTGACAAGGGGTTTTGGGGTTTTGAATATCAACTGAAAATCAATATCCATTGATAATATCAACTGACAAAGTCAACTTACCTTGCCACTGACGACGCCGAGGTCCTTGATGGGATAGCCATTCATGACACCATTACCGAAGCTGTTTTGGAAGAATGAGCTAGCTGAGTACTACGGTGATCCACCCACTCCTGGCTGCGCCAGGGAGTGGGGGTGGGGGGCGTCCAAGATCTCGCCATCTTCAACATCACCAGCTTTATCAACAGCGGCTGTTACTGGGAATCGCTGTTCATTCTTATTAATTAATAGCTAGTATTAAGAATTTAACTGTCCAATCAATTTCTAATTAAAAAATATATAATTAAAATCGGTTATTAAGAACTAAAACTTAAAATTACAAATTTTTGATTGCGCAAATATATAAACCATCCTGAGCCAGAGTGGAATTGCTCCATCTCAAGACAATACTGCTCACTACAGTACATTCAAAACATCGATTTGCGCGTCTCATACCTGTCAACATCAATAGCATATTGGATTGACTCTAATCATGCTTATTAGTCATTCTCCGTTTTATCGGATTAATGAAATAGATTTTGAAAAAATCAATTTCCCGATAAAACGGAGAATGACTAATAAGCATGATTAGAGTCAATCCAATATGCTATTGATGTTGACAGGTATGAGACGCGCAAATCGATGTTTTGAATGTACTGTAGTGAGCAGTATTTCTTGAGATGGAGCAATTCCACTCTGGCTCAGGATGGTTTATATATTTGCGCAATCAAAAATTTGTAATTTTAAGTTTTAGTTCTTAATAACCGATTTTAATTATATATTTTTTAATTAGAAATTGATTGGACAGTTAAATTCTTAATACTAGCTATTAATTAATAAGAATGAACAGCGATTCCCAGTAACAGCCGCTGGTTGATAAAGCTGGTGATGTTGAAGATGGCGAGATCTTGGACGCCCCCAACCCCCACTCCCTGGCGCAGCCAGGAGTGGGTGGATCACCGCAGTACTCAGCTAGCCCATTCTTCCACAACAGCTTCGGTAATGGTGTATGAATGGCTATCCCATCAAGGACCTCGGCGTCGTCAGTGGCAAGGTAAGTTGACGTTGTCAGTTGATGTAATCAATGGATATTGATTTTCAGTTAATATTCAAAACCCCAAAACCCCTTGTCAGTTTATGTTGTCATTTGGCGGTTCCAGTTGATGTTGTCAGTTGGCGGTGTCAGTTGGCTGTGTCAGTTGATGCTGACAGTTGGTGGTGTCAGTTGACGGTGTCAGGTGGCGGTGTCAGTTGATGTTGTCGGTTGGCGGTGTCAGTTGGCTGTGTCAGGTGGTGGTGTCAGTTGACGCTGTCAATTTACAACAACTAAAATTTATTTGAAATCGATTTCAACAGCAATCATACCCAATCAATCATTATATCATTGCTTAGCCATAGTTTTCTTCTTATAGATCTCTGGGTCAAGAGCTCTCTATTCAGGACAAGGTAAAGATGCGTTGATGAAGCCAGTGGAGGAGGAAAGTAGAGAGCAGACTCATGATCATGATGGGCACTCGCCAAACTAGATCGGTAATGAAGACTCAGCTGACTTCAATTAGATCTCTGGCTAATTCATGAGGAACATGACTTAGATTGATACTTACTTAAACAATAATCCAAGTGATGGCTAGCAATCAAGATTCAGAACTGAACCCTCAAGGAAGCATGGCAATACTTAAAGATCAGGTGGTGGTGTATCCAGCTTCAATCCTCACCAAGAGTTCTAAAGTGATGCTGATGAAGAAGTCAAAGAGGGGTATCGGCCAACACGCATGAGTATCATTAACACTGAAACTATCAATGGTCAAGTTGTACATTCAGTGCCTTCGAATGAGCTTGCTAGATTAGGGAAGTCAAAGCAGGATATCTATTCTATCTTGCTCACTTAAGGTGCGAATTCAAATCAATAATTAGCATATAGGATAGTTCTACCTGCCACCTTACCAAGAATGCACGTTGGAATATATTCAAGGCATATTCCTTGGAGTGAAGAAGGTAAGCATTTGAGATTACATTAGTGTAGGTGCTTCGCAACCATGAGGTGAGAATCATCAACGTGCCTAAGATCAACGAGCTCTCTGTCATTCATCTCATTGATGATATTAAGAATGATCCAGATATATGCAAATACTGCCAGAAATCAAGAATGGGAAGTCAGTCAACAGATAGTTCCTCTATAATGTAAGTACTATTGTTATTATTGTTGCTTACTAATGCTATTGCATTGGCACTGCTTTATTCTTACTAATGTAGATCATCAATACAATTAAGCCAGAGTTCTTCCCTTCAAACATTAGGGCCAGTTTAGAGTTCAGATAGAAGCAGAAGACTTTAGATAAGAACAAGTTTATCAAGTTGACTGCAGAGATGTTTGGCGTGCTTGAGAATGCTGTCATAATGAACGTGAGCAATAGAGGCAGAGCAGTGAATTTATTGAATCAAGGAAACAAGAAGCGCAAGCGACCATCGAAGCAAGCTTAGTAGTTGACTGCACCTAGAGTTCCTCTATCATCGTTCGAGTCACATGCAGATGCATTATCGCCACGACAGTATGTGAAGGCGAAGCGAATGAATTATAATCCTAGCTTCAATCAACCCTCTTCCAACCAAATGATTGAACTCAACCAGTCACTGATCACTCAGAACTCATCAATGATCCAGATCAGGATCTAGCCATAAGCTTAGCACACACAAAAATGAAAAGGGATGCATTCAGATATTAGAATTCAAATACTCAATACTAACTCAAACTTATTTGGAACATTTCCAAATTAAGACACCATACCATAATTTTATATTAAATCATACTTATCAGTGCATGTTATTACCCCGATTATTGCTGTTGTCACTATTGCCACTATTATTGTTGTCGTTATTATTATTATTTTAAGTCTCTGTTTATCTCTCATGCCCATCAACCGCTTTGCTTCGCAGAGTGCGTTGAAATGCCTGAATTCCCTTCACACTAAAAAAGTGCTTTATATTCTAATTCCCACTTATTAATTATTAGTAAATTAAAAACCAGGACGCACTGATGGAACAGCTAAACTACAGAGACAAGCAGAACGAACCACTCAGGCTGCAGTTAGTCTACCAGCACAACACGCCCAACGCTTACTAGGTGCAGGTGTACAGGAAACGCAAGTATCTACAGCAAGCGATGCTTTCGAGGTGGAGAACCATAAAGGCGACCTCTTCTGCAAGTGCGAGGAATTCAACATCAGTGTAAAGGCAGGAGCCGAGTTCAAACTTACAGTAGCCTCCTCAAACAACGATCCAGTGAGAGTGCTTATCACTCCTGCAAACGGAGAGTCCTACATGCTTTCTAGCTGTGCTTGATCAGTAGGAGACATTGCAGCTGATGCTGGTGAGAGAGGAGGGGCACTTGAGAGCAGAGCCTTCAGATGATATAGAGTCTTTGATTTAATTAACGTTATTTAATACCTAATTCACTTCCCTAATTCACTCTCGATGTAACCCATCGAATATTAATTTCACACGCATATAAAACTTTAATTCACTGCCTCAATCGTCGTGATCTGCTGAGTTGATGTTGCTTCACTGCTGAAGCTATTGGGTCGACTACTACTATGTGATGGTGATGCTGGCATGTCTGCAATGGGGAATGGAGGAGTGCGATGCTGCTAGTGGTGTGCAGACTACAGTACTTCCAACAACTTTTGAAACTTGGCCATCGCACTCTGCGATTAGTGCTACATCCAGGCTACAATTGTAAGTATACCCCTATATCATAAACAGCACACAGAAGACTTGGATCTGCGTTGCAGATGAAGCAGCTGGTGTGAGCTGCATGCAGTCCTTACTTCACCTACTGTTCAATTGGCATTCTGCTTGCTTGGTAAGTATAGCAACTTGAACCTCACTCAAATCCTAGCTTTTCTTGTAGAGGATCGGAGATAGGCCAGCAACTGTGCGAAGCACCAATTGGCATGGTGAGTTTCTTGTGGAGGGAGGGCGGGCAGAGAAACGTGAAGTAGCACAAGTAAGTTGACATCATTCCTTAACTTGCACAGAGTGCCAGCCACAAGAGCTGAGGATGAGTGGGAGATAGAGCAGAATTACGAGCTCGAGTGGAACTTTTCCACAACCACAACTTACTTTTGGTTTAATTACAGGTAAGTCAAATCAATTATCAAAAACGAAAACATGTTTACAAAAACTATAGCCAAAGGGTTTTGGGTTTTGGGTCTTGCACATGCCAGCATCAAATTACATCGAAATTAGAAAGTGTAAGTTTTAAGAATTTATTTATAGAATATAGACTAAATAAAACTACTGAACTTAGAGAGGCAACTATTTTAACTTTAGGAAAGTCCTCAACTTTAATACTTTCTCAATAATTTGATTTTCTCATAATCAAATAAGAATTAAGATAATCAAAATCTAATGAGATAATTTTAGAGATTTTGTAAAATCAAAGTATTAAGTTAATACTTTAGCCAGTTTAGAAAGCTGGCCCTCGCTCAGCAATAAACTGAGTTCAGACCAGCTAAGTATAAGAAAATAAAGAAGACAGACTATAAACCCTAACCTAATCAAACTAAGAACTAAGAACTTATAGTGGCCACCCTACCCTAATTACTGAATTTGCTGAATTTGGTGAATCTGTTGATGTTGATTCTAAAAAGGTTAATGTAAAAAAAGAGAAGAATTAAAGATACTTACTTTGTTTAAGTCTTGCTGAATTCTTGTTAGTTTCCCTGAATCTCTCTGAATCTGCTGAACCCAAATCTTTCTGAAATTATTTGAATCTGCTCCATCTGCCTACATAAAATACCTATAATCCTAGAAAAAAATTAAGATTACTTAGAATCTTGGGGTGAGACATCATGGGGGGTTAACATCATTGGGAGATTAATAGACAACGAGGCCTACCTAAGCCTCCCTTACCTTTAAGATTAATTTAGAGAAAGCTGCTGATGCTAAGGATTCCCAAAGATTGCTGATTCTGCTCACTCCCACTCTGCCTACTGCTGCTGAATCAAAAAGTTAAAAAAAAATAAAAAGTGATAATAAAATAAATTAGAACGATACTTACCAAAATTTCTGAATCACAAGCTGATGCTGCTGGAGTGAATTTCAATGATCAACTGCTGCTGATCACTCATGCCAATGCTGCCCCAACAATCAAACACAGAGGTGGCCACCAAACAAATAACATCAACAAACAAGAAAAAATATTAATTACAATTAAATATTTAGAGCTTCCTTAAGTACCCAAATTTTGGAAATCAGAACTTTCTAGAAATTCCCAAACTAATTTTTGGAAGTTCCCAAAATATTTGGGTTTTATGTTGAGATCTAACAAAATCATTCGATAGTTTTAGCATCAGCTGTGATTTTAAAACTGCTTAGTTGTTTTAGTTTTTCTTGTTTTTTACGCTTTTA
Organism: Oxytricha trifallax; assembly: GCA_000711775.1. Classification (NCBI taxonomy): domain Eukaryota; phylum Ciliophora; class Spirotrichea; order Sporadotrichida; family Oxytrichidae; genus Oxytricha; species Oxytricha trifallax. The sequence continues at coordinate 6,250 of ARYC01021637.1, forward strand.
AAAAAGCTAGCTAAAGTTTTTTCTCTTTTTACCAGCAACTTTAATGATTAAAAACCCAGCAATCCTAAGCTCTGTACGAGACTCTCACTCCAAGGGTGCTGGGATACACACCCTGAAGGCCGAAGTGGCGTAAGACTCTCAGGCTGTATCCTCGCCGAGGGCTTTGCAGGGCTGTTGCTGGTACTTGTACTTACTAAACTTTAGCTTAAACTTAGAGCTGGTCTGAGCACAGCTTTCTTACTCAACTCGACTCTGCTACTTGAGAGTGTACTCTGGTATTGGTAAGTGATATTCACACTCTTAACTACTGTTATAGGTCAACAGCAGTTGAGAACTCGTCTCAGCAGGTCACCTTTACTTCTAGTTGTTTGTTGGTTGTTTGTTTTACTTCTTGTCTTCGTTGCCCAAGCTAAGTGGTGGCCGGGTTAATACCTGGCTCACAGTGTTTAGTCGTTTGTTAGTTTCTAGTTTAAAGTCTTTAGGGTTTGTGAGTGGTGGCTATGACCTGACTCTGACAACCATATTTATCTGTCGAGGGGTCCTCTGGCCAGGCAGCCAATCTCTGGTGTTTATAGCACTGGGGAAGGGTTGCTTGGAAGCAATCGAGCCTCAGCGAGGCATGTTTGAATAGTTATAGTATGTATTAATTTTAAGTAATATTCTTCACTTTAACCTTAGAATCCAAGCTTTGGCCTGACTTTTGGGCTAGTGTACTGCCCTCTAGACTTAACCCATCATCTCTACCACATCCTAATGTTATTTTCATGTCAACAGCACCAATACCTAGTTATCCTACCAAAATTTCTGAAATTCAGGTGGAGGGGTCGTAAAGTTAGCCAAGCCAAAGTGCTGTTCCGGAAAAGTTCCATATTCTAGGTCTTAAGGCCAAAGAAGACCAAATAAGACCCCATTTGCCTGGTATTCGAAGCCTACCACCTCCCCTATTGCTTGAACTGTCCTATAGTTACATGTTATTGGTAATGAACAATGTTATCAATGACTATGATCAATTATCTACCATAGTGATCACATGGGGTAGAGCTGGGCTGGACCCAAGGGGTGAGGAGGAGGCAGATTTTTGAAAATTTCAAGGCCAAAATGGCCGTTAGGGCCGCCCTGACATTTCAAGATGGGATATAGCCACTCCCACCACCAATCGGCTTCTTTCCTTCCATCTCGTCGATCTAGAGTGTATTAGCGATGTTTGGGTTGGGATGGTGGGATGGGGAGGAGATTGGAAAATAATTTTTGTAAAATCATACAAGTCATACTCTATAATCTGTTAGGGGTATTACTAGTAGTTTTGGTTATAGCCGATAATATTATAATAACCACCCCTCTAAATCCGCGGTTCCGACCACTTTTTCTTAGGCAAATGGTATTAGTAATGTTGCAAACCATCTTCCTGATTTTTAGAAATAGGTTTGGAAGTGATCTGAGAGGCCAAGTTGAAATCCAAAGTGCATCCGCAGGAAATGAGGAGGGTCATTAGGACTTGAGGTCAGATCGGAAATTGGAGGTCTAGACCTACCGATCTAAAAGGTTGGTTTATAGAATTTCCACTTGACCAAAGCAATCATTCTTCAACTTTGAATTTCAATGTTTACTTCAACAATAATGATACACATTGATCGAGCATGCTCGCCAACGTCATTATAAAGTATATTAAGTTAGAGTGGAGGTGTTGGGGTAGGAGGATTTATTAAAAAGAGTGAAATATAATAAGTTTTTATTGATAAAGTTATAATTTATAATTAAATCAAATACAAACTTAAACTATACAAATCATGTCCCTCTATTACTGATACCCTATGTGTATTCAAAACCTACTACCTCTGCATCAGTAGATGCCTTTACGTCTGTACATTCCTTGACAACCTCCAATGAGTCTATATAACCAGGTATAGTATTTACACATATCAACATTAAAACTACCTTACCTTAGCTTTATACACAGTTGTGTATGAAATTTTACTACAGTGTGACAATATTAACTTATGGTATACTAGATCACTTTAGTATACAAGTAAGTAATAACACATGGCCTTAAACTATAATTTTAATTTAATATAGTTTATGATTCCTTACCTCCAGAGCAAGTAGAAGGATAAACCATAGAGTGCAGTATCGTAAAAGTAAGAATACATTTATATAATTTTACAAGGTATATTAACGCTGCTAGTCAATCGTAACAAGCATAGTGTGGGATCTGTGGAAAGAGTCTACTCAAGAGAACTCTAAAGAGACACATTGCATCCTAACATGCTGTAAATCTTGAGTTAGAAGAACAGAAGTTAGTATAAGCATTAGGTGAAGAGCGAGATAAAAAGCTAGAGGTGTAGTAAATCTTGGAACTCATAATGCCAAGAGACGAGAAGCATTAGAATGTTAAAGCTGCAAAGATAGTAGCACAGATATAAGAGATTGATAAGAGCGATGTATTCAACTTCCCAGAGAAGTCATGGGAGTTTAAGCAGCTGCATCTCAAGGTGAAGCCTCACTGGAAGAGTCTTAGCACACTCAAACCATTGCAAGATGTTCCAATCCCAGCCAAACCAGTAATTAAATTCTATACTTATTAGTTTAGGTGTGCCTGCAACACCAGCTGCTTGCAAGAGGTGAGATTCTCTAAGGAGTGTACTATGAATTGCTGACACTAGACATGAAGCTCTTTCCAGATCAAATTTATGTTCTGAAGTCTTTAGTATATTCTCAAACCATGCTTAGTCTATTAAATACTAGAATCAAAGAGCAGTCCTTAAGTAAGATACATATGACTAATCATATTTTCAATAGAATTTGTGAACCCCAAAGTTATTGGATTGATGTAAGAGACAAAGCGTTCTATCTTTGAGTCTTACCTTAACAGTCAACTGGTTAGATGCGTCAACAATACATTCGCAGCGTTTCTTGACGAGGTCAACCCAGACTGTGCAGAGGCTCTTGAAAATCTTAGAACTAATGAAAAAATTGACATTGATATTTTTGATTTCCTAGGCTGCTCTAAGTTCAATTTCATTAACTCTAAAACTCATATACACTGGAGGCCTGGTACCTACAGAGAGAGACCTCGCAAGGGCTTACTACCTTATCAGCCATCATCAAAGTAAATTCAGAATGCCAGGAGCCTGTTCGAGCAAGGATGGTACATAGCAATGCTGTTTCAGAGGCTAGTCAACCATTTCATGAGCTTCTCATACAAATCAACATCGTTTAAGCATCAATGCCTCATCACATATCTCAAGCAGTGGTTAAAGAGAACAAGTCTCTTAGAGCGTACCACATCAAGACCAGTAAGGGAGAGGAACTTCTAGCTATCGCCAAGAGATATGAGAACTTGATATGCCACTTGCTTCACCCAAAGACTAAAGTTCACAAGGGTACTATACAGCATCTCAAGAGTCAAGTTTCAAAGAAAGCTAGCTCGTGCAAGACTCTACCCTAGAATTTACTTTCACCCCACCTGTAGCTTAGAATGGCAAGATTGAAGAAGGCTCTCAACATGGGAGCTGTGATGAGATCAAATTGCTTTGACAATGCCACTGCCTACCTGATTGTGAGGGGTGACAAGGAAGAATGGATCTACGTGTGAGAGTGATTTATGTTGAGTTCGTGATGTTGAAATTTAAATTCAGATAGTTAAATAATTAATGTCATATATTCCTTAGCTCTATCAACTGCCTGCATACCCCTCCCACTGTATTCATTAGTATTGAGTCTTATATATTTATTTATATTTTATTTTATTTCAAAACCCCAAAACCCCTGCTTGCATGGAATCAAAGTCACAGTATATAAACAATGAGGAATAGTCAGTTAATTCTTCATATCATTACAGTTATTAGTCAGAATCAATTCTGAACTATGGGTTTCTTAGTAATCAGCAGTTCGAAGAGATCAAGACGAGTGCGCTGAAGCCATAGTCGAAAACTGTGCTCAAGTGGACACCAGTGGTGCTGGGCACCAACTTCCCCTCCAACCCCAAACCAGTGAAGCTCACCTACACCTCAGGCACCCTCCTCAAATAACCGTCGACGATGGGCATACTGGGTGGGCAAATCATACGGCTGCCATTGGAGAATGTTGAGTGAGCAGTGTCATCGTTAGTCGATGTTGAAAGTTTGGCAACTGATGATCAGCTGTGTTATGGCCTCGAGCAGTACCTACGATTGATAAGAAAGCCATCGCAGTCTTCAACATAGAGATACCCCAATGTGATGCGCAAGAACCTGTAGATCAAGCAGAGTGATGAGCTGTGGCAAGGTCTTCAAGCCTTCATGAGGGGGGTAGAATTCTAAAATGCGGATCATTCACTAAACATGAGGTGAATTATTGAGGTGGAGCTGGCATTGAAGAAGATCTCTGTAGTACAGCACTACAAGGTGGAGGGCATGAAGCCCAATGACATTGCGCTAGAGATGGGTGTGGATCGACGATTTGTGTACAAGGCCATTGAAAAGTTCAAGTTGGAGGTGGAGCACCGAGTGCTCAATCTGAAGCCAAAGCTGAAGAATGGGAGGAAGAATACGCGGAGCAACCCGCTGTTGCTGAAGGCGATTGCTGTCGTGCTCTAACAGCAAGGCATATACAAGGTCACTGGCTGGCGCCTGCATCATAGCCTGCTTGAAATGCAAAGTAAAGATTAGGAATTCAAGAACCTCACAGTGCCTTGCGTTGCTACCCTCTTGAAAGTACTGAAGGAAAGTTTCCATTTAAGATTCGGCAAAGCCCAGAACGCCAACGCTAAGTATAGAGACCCATCATTCAACGAGAAGAGGTTATGGGTGTCCAGACTGATTAAGCAGCTATTCTTGGAGGATGCAGTGATCATATCAGTGTACGAGTCAAACTTCAGGAGTGATTACCTGCCAACCAAGCAATGGAGTTTCAATTCAGCTGCTCTACACAAGGAAAGTCATGGAATCGACTCCTCCCTGACGCCTGCAGTTGGTAAGACCGAGGTCCTCGACACCGACGATGTCATACAGTATGCTGAGATGGCTGGTTGGCTACCCCAACAGAGAACCATGCAAGTCGACTGTCACTGGGGTCAGAGAGCAGGATCAAAGGAAGGGATCAGACATCGCACTTTTGTAAAGCCAAGTTGCAATTCAAGATGAAGATCACCTGAAACTTGGAAATCTGAGACCCCCAAGCAATTCTGAGAACCAGTAGGTGAGTATTGCTATCGTTGCCTAACCGATTGAGTATAGTGTCGTCAGCAGCTCAAGATTGAGTAGTCAAGATGGGTAAGATTTCAACTTGGGTTAGGAGGACCAAGTTAGTAATACTGAACGATTAGTGACTGGATCTGGAATTGTTCCATCGAAGATCCCAAGGCCAAACTCGAAATCGATCTTTCCAAAGTTGCGCAGGAAATCTTCCACCCAGGAACAGCATATCCTTGATAGCAGGGAGCAGAGCATTGCAACCACCCCTGTCAAGTGCAGTCATAAATATAAGTACACTCAGCTGTCACCTATCT